>NW_024121103.1:0-132500 GCF_016745375.1 Pimephales promelas
GCTGACATGTTGATGTGATCTGATGTAAGTGGGCGTGGTGTGCGTAAGGTATGAGAGGGCATGACTGATGATCTCTGATCCAGTCATGACAGCGCTATTCTCAGCCTGCGCTCCAGCTGGATCAACTTTATTTTTTTTTACATAATTTATATATTTTATATTCAAACTGAAAACATGATGTGATTAACACTCAAGTCATATTATTACATGCAAGTGTGTTTGATTTATGGACCAAATTTTCAGATCAAGTTTATGGACCAAGTTAATTTAATTAATAAACTAATTATATAAAACTATTAATGCACTACAATTAAACTGGTTATATGCCTTTACTTATAAAAAATAAAAAACTTATTTAAAAAAATACCAGGCTTAAGGCATTTATTTTTTATGCAGGCCATACACACAGGAGTGAAATGGTTAAGACCCCTCCCCCTACAAACACACACACATGCACAGACAGGCAAAGACATGTAGGCTCAGATTGAGCAAGACCACATTCAAACAAACATATCTGACTTTCTGTGGGTCCTAGCTAATGAGTGTCAATTAGAAAGTTGTCCGGCTCGAGGAGTACAATATACATACCGATTTTTGTAACTGTAGATAAAACTAACAACCCCACTTTTGTCAAAAGGTGGCGCTACTGAGCCCTCACCACGCCCGTTTCTGAAACTTTGCACGTGTCTACTGGCTAATAAATGTGATGTGTCTGTCGAGTTTCATGCAATTTCAAGCATGCTAAGGGTCTCAAAAGCATCCTAAAAGAATGGTAACGTTTGATGCGTCGCCACGGCAACAGTTTCAAAGATATCAAGAATCCATTCACAGGTCTACATCTGCCGTATGTTTACATTATACAGATGACGTTTGAAGCAAATCGGGTAAAAATAAAAGGGTGATATCAAAGCATTTTGAAAGTGACACACTTCCTGCTGCCAGTTGGTGGCGCTATAACTTTGACTCACAATAGTCACATCCATGTGATCGTCCTCTTACAGCGAACACACTGCTGAAGTTTCATCAAGATCAGTTAATGTATGCTGAAGTTATAACACACTTCCTGGTTCACGTTTCTCGCCATGATTTCGTTTCCTCGCCACGGCCAAACCGTTCGAGATATCAAAAATCCCTCGCAAACTTTCATCCTCAATGTCTTGACTTCATGCTGACCGAGTTTTGTCGAATTTGGATCAAAGCTCTAGGAGGAGTATTTAACATTCCATTGCGAGCGTTTTACAAACAAACCTCAATAGCCGACTTCCTGTTGGGCTGGGGTAAAAAGTAAAAGCGCGAGGTATAGATGAAACTATGAGATCAACATGTGCACAGAGTTTCATATTATTACATACAAACGTGTTTGAGTTATGGACCAAGTGTTCGGACCCCGTTCCAGGGGGCGCTGACGAGCCGCCCTGCCACGCCCGGGTACCAGCTTCAGCCCGGCTCTGATGGCCGCGGGTTCTGACCCGTGTGCAAAGTTTCAAGAGTTTTCGAGCACGTTAAGGGCTCCAAAAATGCCCAAAAGGTTACAAAATAATAATAACGAGCAGCGATGGCGGGCCCAAGCCGGTGGCACCGCAACCCCGGTTCCTTTAGTTACCTATATGCACCCGGGTGGCGGTGCCGAAGGCTTTGGCCCTTTTATGATTAAATGTTAAAACGGCTTGCCATACTCTGTCATTTCGACTAGTCACAATTATGTTACAGATATCTTAAATGATAATACAAACTATCCAAAATGTAATTACGAATAGACAGAAAGACGTTGTTGATATCTACAATGTTAATTCCGGACAGGCAAACTTAGCTTTTAAATGTTAAAAGGGCTTGCCATACAGGGACGTAGGCTCAGAGAGAGGCTCACCATATTCAAACCAAAATATCTGACTTCCTCTTGGTCCGAGCTAATGACTATGTATTAGAAAGTTGTCCGGCTTGAGGAGTACAATGTATATAGTGATTTTTGTAACTGTAGATAAAACTAACAACCCCACTTTTGTCAAAAGGTGGCGCTATTTAGTCCTTGCACTATGCCCGTTTCTGAAACTTTGCACATGTCTACTGGCTAATAAATGTGATGTATCTGTTGAGTTTCAAGCAATTTCAATTTCAAATTTGAATGTTGAAAAGAAGTGCGCCGATTAGATACTCAGGATCGGTATCGGCTCTGACACTGCCATCTTTGACGAGGCTGATTCAAATTCTATATTGTGCATATATACTATTCTATGTTAGGCACAAAGGCACAAAAACTTTCCAAAGTACCATAAAGTTTTTGTGTACTGTATTATTAGTGTTCTGAAGCTATTATGTGATATAGAAATTAATATTTAAGTCATTAAATTCAAGAACACAAACTTTTCCCTCTCTGCGCCTGTCAGTCATTCTCCATTCAGCATTCAAACAGCACGTCACATTCGGTTACAGTCAATGATGAAACGATCTTCAAGATGATTGAATGTTAATCCTATTATACTGGATCTTTAAGATAAAGGTCTAAAGGTCTATATTTTCGAATGAAGAAACTTTTTCTTGCTGGACTTTATTGCTGTAACTTAACCGTGTTACTTTCTACCGGGTGTCGGACGCTGTCGGTTAGATCACAACACTAGAGTCAGAGCACTATAATTGTTCTTCACGCACACAGTAACTGAAATTTAAAACCTTTAAAAGAAAAGGCTCAATAAACTATTGCATAGATAGATAATGTATAATACACTGTTCATAAATATGTATTTCCTTTGTGCTTTGAACTTTTCAATACGGACTCACTGCGCTGTAACTTCATGTGGCTTCAAGCACATCATTCTCCGCTCGGGATGCACATAAGTGCTTTGTGCTGCACCGTATTGGAGCCGTAATATCATAATGCAGTGACGTAATGACAGATTATTAATTGCCTTTCAATTATATGTTGCTGCGTCATTAAACATCTGTCCTATGCATTTCAAACATTTATAGCAGCCATGGCTATATTTTTTTATGATTTTTGTTATCTTGTTTTTCATGAATGTATTTTTCAAAAATAAGAGCAATGTGTATTATCTATTATTAATATGGTTTATAATAGCATTTTTGTCATAGATTATGACAAAGTAATCATATGATCCACCAGCGAGGAACCAGCAGAACAGAGTGAACATTCTTTCTGTTTAGTTCAATCCTACTTAATAGGAATTTATTTAAAATGCTCGCTCTACTCCACACCATTAATGTCTTGTGCGGACATCCGTATTTCGACTTTCGGTTTTAAGTAAGCGATTTAAAAGCTCCCAAGTCCCAGCGGAGTCACACGTTGATTAACCGGTGGGAATATACACAATAGGCCTACCTGATATTGAACACAAGAGGGCAGTATAGCACTACGTATGACTCAGATTATTATTTTTTTTATGAATTTTACAACAATTCTGGCTGTTTTTGAACGTAAACATAATTCTTAAATGAAAAAAAGGAAAAATTGGGGAAGTTATAATATTTGTATAATTTAATTTAGAAACAAATGATGTATAATTACATTTTTAGAAGATATGAGGCTTTTAGTGTTTACTTTTTTGACATTACTTTAATCTTTTGCCATAGTTGCACATGTCTACTGGCTAATAAATGTGATGTATCGGTTGAGTTTCAAGCAATTTCAAGCATGCTAAGAGTCCCAAAAGCACCAAAAAAGAATGTTAAAGTTTGATTCGTTGCCACGGCAACAGTATCAAAGATATCAAAAATTCATTCACAGGTCTACATCTGCCGTGTATTTACATTATACAGATGAAGTTTGAAGCAAATCGGTTAAAAATAAGAGAGTGGTTTCAAAGCATTTTGAAAGTGACACACTTCCTGCTGCCAGTTGGTGGCGCTATAATTTTGACTCACAATAGTCACATCCATTTGATTGGTCTCTTACAGCGAAAACACTGCTGAAGTTTCATCAAGATCAGTTAATGTATGCTGAAGTTATAACACACATCCTGTTTCATGTTTCTCGCCATAATTTCGTTTCCTCGCCACGGACAAACCGTTCGAGATATAAAAAATCCCTTGGCACCTTTTCATCCTTAATGTCTTGACTTCACGCTGATCGAGTTTTGTCGAATTTGGTTCAGTGCTCTAGGAGCAATACTTTAAATTCCATTGCATGTGTTTTAAACACAACCCTAAATAGCCGTCTTCCTGTTGGGCTGGGGTAAAAAGTAAGAGTGTGAAGTAGGCTATATATGAAACGATGAGATCTATATGTGTACCAAGTTTCATATTATTACATGCAAGTGTGTTTGATTTATGGACCAAATTTTCAGACCAAGTTTATTGACCAAGTTAATCTGATTAATAAACTAATTATATAAAACTATTGTCAATGCACTACAATTAAACTAGTTATATGTCTTTACTTATAAAAAACAAAAATAAAAACTTATTTAAAAAATACCAGGCTTGAGAAATGTATTTTCTTTATGCAGGTCATACACACAGCAGTGAAATGGTTAAGCCCCCTCCCCCTGCACACACACACACACACACACACACACAGACAGCCAGCCAGCCAGCCAGCCAAAGACACAGAGACATGTAGGCTCAGAGTGACCATATTCAAACAAAAATATCTGAGTTTCTGTGGGTCCTAGCTAATAAGTGTAAATTAGAAAGTTGTCCGGCTCGAGGAGTACAATATACATACCAATTTTTGTAACTCTAGTTAAAACTAACAACCCCACTTTTGTCAAAAGGTGGCGCTACTGAGCCCTCACCACGCCCGTTTCTGAAACTTTGCACATGTCTGCTGGCTAATAAATGTGATGTGTCTGTCGAGTTTCATGCATTTTGAAGCATGCTAAGGGTCTCAAAAGCATCCTAAAAGCATCCTAAAAGAAGGGTAAAGTTTGATGCGTCGCCACGGCAACAGTTTCAAAGATATCAAGAATCCATTCACAGGTCTACATCTGCCGTATGTTTACATTATACATATGAAGTTTGAAGCAAATCGGGTAAAAATAAAAGGGTGATATCAAAGCATTTTGAAAGTGACACACTTCCTGCTGCCAGTTGGTGGCGCTATAACTTTGACTCACAATAGTCACATCCATGTGATCGTCCTCTTACAGCGAACACACTGCTGAAGTTTCATCAAGATCGGTTGATGTGTGCTGAAGTTATGATACACTTCCTGTTTCACGTTTCTCGCCATGATTTCGTTTCCTCGCCACGGCCAAACCGTTCGAGATATCAAAAATCCCCTCGCAAACTTTCATCCTCAATGTCTTGACTTCACGCTGACCGAGTTTCGTCGAATTTGGATCAAAGCTCTAGGAGGAGTATTAAAAATTCCATTGCGAGTGTTTTACGAACAACCCTAAATAGCCGACTTCCTGTTGGGCTGGGGTAAAAAGTAAAAGCACGAGGTATAGATGAAACGATGAGATCAACATGTGTACCGAGTTTCATATTATTACATGCAAGCGTGTTTGATTTATGGACCAAGTGTTCGGACCCCGTTCCAGGGGGCGCTGTCTAGCCCCCCTGCCACGCCCGGGTACCATCTTCAGCCCGGCCCTGATGGCCGCGGGTTCTGACCCATGTGCAAAGTTTCAAGAGTTTTTGAGCATGTTAAGGGCCCCAAAAGTGCCCGAATAGTCGTATAAATAATAATAATAATAATAATCGTTAGGAAAACAATAGGGCCTTCGCCCTTTCAGGGCTTGGGCCCTAATAATCGTTAGGAAAACAATAGGGCCTTCGCCCTTTCAGGGCTTGGGCCCTAAATAGTACCTTAAACAGTGAGTGGTCAATGGAAAGATTCATGTTAATTTAATGATGGTTATTAATTATTAAATAATGGTCTCATTAAAAGCTTTAGAGTGCATCAGACATCAGGATGCAGACAGTGTTAAATTGATGCCATGGTTTATAAGTTGTGCAAACTAACAAGATCATAACAGAAATACATATCAATTGTTTTTTAAAAGCAACAAACACCTCGAAGCTAAACCCTAAAGTAAACTGTAATGCCATGCTAGTTTGCAGATTAGCATTGAACAAATGGGTTTCTTTTGGGCATAGACAGCGAAGGGAAAAGACAATGAGAAACAGCGAATACATAAAAAAGAGTCAAACAGACAAATGTTGGTATAAAGCAAGAACATGGCATAATCAGAAATGTAAAGTCCAGGTTCAGAAAGTACAAGTATTTTGTTCCAATCCCCTGGATTTGCTAATTTTTTTCAGCCAGGAGAGAGAACTAATAGTGCAATCAGCTGGACGAGTTCATGGTGAAATAATGGCAGGAATTTTACTTTCTGACCCTGGACTTTACACCTCTGGTCATTATTGTCATATATGCATGTATTTAATATTTTGTTTGAATTGAAACAACATCATTCATAAGACGTGCACGACCCATTATTGATCATTTCATTTAAAGAATCAACTCTGGCCTTGGAAAGTTTAAGGAAGTCAACACTATTTTCAGTTTTACCAGATAAGAAACAACTCGACTCTTTAGAATGTTCCACATTCCTCTCCTGCACATTGATTTATTGCATTAGTTATAAATTTACCCAGTTTTAAAGTACACTGAAAAAAATAACATGCTTTATCTAATCAATAAAATTGTGGCAACATATTACAAGCAATATTATTAATTAAATTGTACAAATTAGAATTTTAATTTGATTAACTATTACTCAATTCTAATTTGTTCAATTTAATAAATAATATTGCTTGTAATCTTACAAGCCACAATTTTATCACTTTGAGGTCATTAAATTGATGTAAAGTGCGTTACAAATAAAATATATTATTATTATTATTTAGATAAAGCATATTCATTTTTACAGTGTAAAGTATGAGCATCTCATGAGAAGGACTGTGTATTTCCTTGATTGTGTAGTCTAACCTGATATTCATCTTCACTGTCATTTTGTCACATTTCAGAGTTTTTAGCAAAACAGAATAGATTTTTACAAATGGGCAAAATAAGCATGTTAAAACCAATCATAAAGAATGATAATGCTCAAACCTCATGTACAAACAGACACTGAAGAGGACGAATATTGTTTAATTATTCCCTTAACAAACTCTGATTGATTAGCAACTAATTGAATTAAAATAGAGACAACTTTGACCCAAATGTTCATCATAAGCTTTTGTGTGTCTAAGGTTTTCAAGTCAAGTCACATTTATTTAAATAGCGCTACAGAGTGTTTCAAAGCAGCTTTACAGAGATAACAAAATGCAACAAAGTTTGTTTCCAGAAGAAAGAAGCGTCACAGTCCAGCTTAAGGAAGTTCAGTGATGTTTCATTTTGTTGTATATAGTTCATTTATTTATATATAGCCTCACTGGAGAAAACCGTGATGTCATCGTCCAGCTCAGTTCTCATTTAATGGTGTCAATGCTAGCCGATCAATATTATTGTTGAATATTAAATTAATGTTATTTAAAGATAAATATTTTAGCTATTCTATAAGTTTGATAAAGTAGGAACTTGAAAGTAATATAAAGTATTAAAAATAAGCTAATGTATATCTGACATGTTTAAAATCCTGCTATACATACCGGCTAAACAACAACATGACATTGCCTACAGGTCAAAGACTCTTTCATATCAGGATTGTGACTGACGTGCCTCTAGGCAGGGGCACAACCAGTGTCAGAGGGGTATGCAGCAACATTTTTTATGTAAAACTGTTGTAGGTGGAACGGGGGTAAGAAAATTTTGTGTTCTTTAATGTTAAATTCAGCTGTCTGGTGCACTTTGAGAGTTCAAAATTAAAAGCTCCAAGCCATATTCTGGGTGCAAATTAAACAAAGAAAAATTCAAACCTCTTTTAGTTAGTGTCTACATTACACTACTACATAATAATAGTTATAATATTAATCCCATGACAGTAGTAGCCATATATTGTAAAACAAATGCACTGAAAAATAAAGGAAACTTTCATAATTAGTTTACTCATTTCTATACTTGAAAAAGATATAGGCACATGATGACATGTTTCATGGGCCGGTGTGTCAGAAAAAAAACAACTTTTTTGACCAATGCATTACACGTCACTAACCCAGCGCCGGCAATTAAGCAAAAAAATAAAAAATAAAAAAATAAATTTTGGGTCAAATATGGACAAACCCAGCCATTGGGTTACATTTTTTAAATTACATTTTTAACCCAATGTTTGAGTTTGTCCATTTTTGACCCAAAACTGGGTTAAAACAACCCGGCATTTTTAGAGAGTAGGGGAAGGTCCCGCCTTTTTCGCCTCTGATTGGCTAGAAGGGCTCTCCTCCGATTGGTTATTTGATTTATGCGTGTGTGTGTGTGTTGGCTTGGGTAAATTTAGGAGTAGGGTTAGTGTGTGTGTGTGAGTGTGTGTGTGTCTTTTGGGTTGGTTTAGGAGTAGTGTGTGTGTTGGGTATAGGTTTAGGAGTAGGGTGAAAACAGACTAGACAACCTGCCATGAACGTGAAATGACATTTCACGGCCAAATCAAATAACTAATCGGAGGAGAGCCCTTCTAGCCAATCAGAGGCGAAAAGGCGTGACCTTCCCCTACCATCCGAGAAGCACCTGGCTGCAGCCTGCAGATTTGGGCGGGGGTGCACCTGGGGCGGGGGTGCACGTGCAGCCCCGCCCACAATGCTTCTCATTGGTTATCACTTTGTCACTAACCAATGAGAACTGTTATGGGCCCCAGGTGCAGCCCCACCCCGATCTGATAGACAGCTTACATGTCTGGATGTCACACTTTAAAATCCCACCTGTTGGCTTTCAGCATGCACTTATTTAGCTGCTGTCGCATCAATGGACATGCCATCTCCTTTTCCCTCTTTCTTTTTCTATTTTTTTAGCCCCACAGCATTTTGTTTTATAAATCTTTTTTCCGACGACAACTAACTACTCGTACCTGCTCACTCAGCTCTCGCGATATTACCCCGCCCCCTTCTCTATGAGGGCGCCTAGCCTGTGCCTGTTAGTCCTCTAAAATTTTATATAACATTGAAGAAATGCAGTAATGATTAGAAACACCCAACAGCAGCTACATATAGAAAATACAATACATATATAATTATACACAGTGCACCCACATTATGTAAACACAAACTTTATTTTGGATGCGATTAATCGTTTGACAGCCCTAATAAAAATATATAAAAATACATTTTTAGATTATTTCTATTATTCAAATGTATTTAAAAAAATATATTAATATATGTTGACTGCTGTGCGCGTTTAATCCGTTTCCAGAATAAAAATCGAACTGTAGAAGCAAGTTATAGAAAGCCTCCTTCCGGAACGTTATTCACTCTTAGAAGAAATGGTTCTATTTAGAACCAGAAATGGTTCCATCCCACACTTTATATATGGAACTCCAAAATGGTTCTATATATCCATTTTTTCTATTGGCCGAGTATGGAACCCCAGGGTTCTATATAGAACCCAGAGGAACCCTTTTTTAAGAGTGTATAGAACCTTTTAGGGGTTCCAAATACGTAGCGCTGATAGAACCTTTTAAGGTTCTATATAGAACCTTTTCTTCTAAGAGTGTTGGTTGCTATGGTTGCTGGGGGTTCCGACAGGAACACTCTTAGTGCCACAATAATGGCTAAACACCTTTCTTTAATATGCTATTTAAAAAAGCAACATTTGAAGAAGAAGACGCCACTGCCTTCATCTACCGAGTCCACCCAGCCTAGTTCTTCAGACTCATTAACCCACAAGAAGGCTATTCAGGTGCTGGCGGTGGCCGCTTCTTGCTCTCTCTCTCTCCCAGTCAACCTGATGTCAACCCAGTCACTGATCTAACTGTGATATTATTGTTTTAGCTTACATTATTTTCGGGTGAACTGTCTTTGCACTGCTGACTATAACTGAATAAAATAGACAGGTTATTGTCTATACCGGTTTGTCCAGCGTTTATTGAGCTCTGTTGGTTGAACATGATGATTTGTCAAAGGTTAATCTCTAAGGTTAATTATTATTGAAGTCATTTTTTTTTTCTATGAAAAACAATAGGCCCACTCACATTTTCACTGGCACACCCAAAATACAATTTCTGCCTACGCCACTGCGTCCAATTGCTCGGACTTCAAACTTATGTAAATTAATGGAAAAGATTATAGTTCATATACACATGATCTAGAGAAAAAGGTACATTTATTAAAGTATCAATGTGGATTTAGAGGTAAAAGATCAAACATGGATGCATTAATTAAAGTCAGTAATGAAGTAGGCTAGAGAAGACAATAGCTATGAAAGAAATGGCAGTAGTGTATTTTGATATAGAAAAAGGTAAAATAGTATTCCTCAAGGGAGTGCTAAGTCCAATTCTTTTACTATAATGGTTAATAATATTTTTGACAATTTAGGATATAGTGTGGGATGTGCATTGTATGCTGATGATGGGGCTGTTTGGAAGAGAGGAAGAAATACAAAGCAAGTGATATCAGGTATGCAAACAATTATTAAGAAGGGACCTTTGAACAATGCTGGAATGACGCATGTGAACGGTCATTTAGTCACTTAAAGATATAAAAGGGAAAAGAAACCAGGAATGACCTTATTAATTTTCTTCTATGATTGAATAAACATTCATCTGATTGTCTATTATTATTATTGTAGCACATCTTCTTAAGTAAATATGATTGATGTAGTAGCCAACAAGTAAATTCTCAAATAATAATTCATTAATTATATCATTTGAAGGAATACTATGCAATAACGAAACAATTAGAAACCCACAACCAGTAAGGCATCAGTTACACACACATTAAAATGGCATTATACAATGCAAAATGCATTTTGTTGTGGTACTAAACTAAAAGTGTGTGAGGACACTCATCAGAGGAACAAGTATAAGCATCAGAGAACCACACACACAAGAAGCCTCAGATACCTTCACTTGTTCTGGGACCCACTTATCTGTGGACAGGGGATATAATGAAATGTAGTGAAATATAATGTATTTACATATAAACCTTTATTTACTGAATGACTGAAATAAATTAGATGTTCACCTGTGTTCCCTTCAGACAACACCAGAGGACCCATGGATATGGAAGCACTGTCATGGAAGTCCAGAGACCTGCGCTCTCTCCGCTGGTGTCCAGAGCCACAGTCCTAATAGAGAAAAGAGCAAAATCCAGCTGTGTGAATCTCTGTTAAATATCACTGAACAAACACGATAAAAGAGTGCACAGAGTCTCCAGAAGAGGGCAGAAAAAACAAGCATTTCAGCCTTGAACATTAAACCTCAGCATCATGGACATTTAGAGAGATATTTCTCTGATCGACAGGAATTGATCAATAGCAAATTCCTAAAACTTTCATTACATTAATTATGACGTACAGATGTCAATTACTCAATACTCACCGTTGAGCAGCGATTGCTTGACAGAAGGCAAAGGTGAACAGCACAGTGCAGATAAAGCTTAGTGGAGTTTGCAGTGAAGACGAACATCCTGAAGGAGAAACGGCTGGATGTCGAGACGCCGTTCTGCAGCAGATCCACTGTGTCGTCATCTGGATTCGGACACCTGAGAATATCAATAATCACAGATCCTTTCAGTTTTGTATTAACTGTTTCAAATGATCTCATGCTTTAGTTCTGAAATACTGAAAGACAAAGCATGTAAGGCAATCCTAAAAAGTATATGATTATTATTTATTCAAACACTACATTGAGTTAAGGCTATAGTCTTAAAAGAATAGAAAGAAGTCCTGCTTTACTCTGAAAGGATGAGATCCCAGCGGAGGCTGTAATCGGGATCATTCACAGGTGTAGCCCAACACGTGTCCATCACCAGGGCGAACTGGCGGCTGTCGACCCCCTCAACACGAACTTCCACATGCATCTCCTGGTCGAGCTCTGCATCCACTCGACCAGTGAAGGGCCGGGTAAACTCATCATCCTCATATGGGATCATCCGGACCTGATATCTGCCTTCACCAGCGGGAAGAGTCTTGTGCACAATACTGATGAAATGTTCCCCCAAAAAAAATCAAAAACAATTAAGTAAAATCATGTACATTTTTCTATTTGCCTCAACACAATTTAGAAATGTAAATATTTCAAGAGCATAGCATATATGTATTTGCATTTGTTTACTAATTTTAATACTGTGCATTATTTTTTCCTGCTTAAAGGGATACTCCACTTTTTTTGGAAATAGGCTCATTTTACAACTGCCCCAGAGTTAAACAGTTGAGTTTTACCGTTTTCGAATGCAATCATCCGATTTTTTTGATATTTAGAAGAATATCAGTCACCAGACAGTTCCTGGTCTCATTGACTTCCATAGTAGGAAAAAAATATACTATGGAAGTCAATGAGACCAGAAACTGTCTGGTTACTGATATTCTTCTAAATATCAAAAAAAATCGGGTGAATGCATTCGAAAACGGTAAAACCCAACTGTTTAACTTTGTAAAATGAGCCTATTTCCAAAAAAAGTGGAGTATCCCTTTAAAAGATTCCCACCTCTCCAATGGGTTGATGTTCACGTTCATGGAAAGTGTTTGTGATTGATGATAAGCACAGCTGAAAGAAAGCTTCAGGATTTTCTCTCTGCTAATGAGACCTTCTGATCTCGGTGCCCCCACAATAAAGTTATCATAGATGAAGTGGGTGCCGTTAGCCTGATGGAACATGGATATAATATTTGAACATGAACAATAAACCAGTTTATTTTACTCATTAACATTTTAAACAAAGACTAAAGAGTTTGTTAGTGCATGGGGGTTCCCTGTATATACAAGAGAAGAGCATTGCCTAAGTTAATGATAATGAGCCTCTTGTGACTGTGAGTGAACACTAAAAAGTTAGAAAAAATAATTACTGCTTTCAACATATAGCAAGAGCAGTCTCATTAAACCAACATTAGAAAATGCAACGTCAATTTTGTCTAGATCAAACCAACTGGCATCACATCAGACATTTTTATGCGTTTGATTTTTTTTGAGTGAAAACCTAAGATGATGGTGCATTGAATAGCATTGTATGTAATATATCCTACCACAAGATTTGTTCCACAGATGTGTTCATCATTATCAAAATGAAATTCCACTCGGCCGTTCCGGACCGTTCCTTTGCAGTCGGGATCATTGAGGTGTAAGACATCAGCTGGAAAACCAGCCTCAAAGAGCTGACAGCGAGACACAGATATGGAGCCAGAGCTGCTTTCACAGGTTTCTGAGAAATCTGAGAGAGAAAACAGCCAGAATTAATATTAATAATAACCAATTAATTGCAGAAAATGTTTTTAGTAGAATTGGTTTCACCAAAAGAAGATGGACTGGTCTGGTTGTCATTGCACAAACAGCCATAGACACCGTTTTTCTCTCCACACCATTCATCCTCTGTGCAGTTGAGTTGGGCACAGGGGTCTAAATGAGGAAAACATAGAATGAACAAAACAGGAACCAACTAAACATTCTGTATTATGTACAAATATGGCCAGTAAACCCTCTTGACGTTTGTTTATTCCTTAAAAATATCAATGAACGAATGCCAATTCATGTTTATAAATGAGTAGAAAACATGTATGCTAATTTGATTTGCAGGTATGATTCATACTCATTTTTATTAAAATAATTCAATAATTAATTTACTACACTGTGTGATGAACTGGGTGAAAAATTAAGAATGACTTTGTTTAATGAAAATACATATACACTAATGTACAAAAAGGATTCTTTTTATTTGAAGTTATTCAGCAAGAATGCATGAAATTAATCAAAAGCAACAGTATAGAGTCATTTAACAAAATATTTTTGTTTCAAATAAATGCTGTTTTTCTATACATTTAAGAATCCTAAAAAAATGTGATGGTTTCCACAAAAAATAAAGGCACAATATGCAAGTTATGCCGCTAGAGGTCACTTATTCAAAACAATAACAAAGGCGTATAACTTGATGATGCCGTGAATCATGGGAGTTGTTGTCTTCACCTCCTCAGCTGATACAAACCAATCCGATCATGTTCATTGATGAGCTAAAGTATTAAAGTTTTATTTATTTTTGATTACTATGGTATGATAAAGGGTGGGACATTTTGTTGCAGTTTTTATCATGCTTATGCCTTTTGTTGTGTTACTTTTGTTTATCACGATTAAATTTGCATTTAACGAACACCTTCTTTGAACTTGTACTTTGTTACAGTAACGTTTGATCATCTCATTTTAAAGAAATAGTCACAAGTGCTGCTGAACTACAGGGATAGGTTGAGGGTTAGTTGCGTGTAATTATACATAATTTATTATTATTACTATGGCAGGTACATGTCACATAAGGACACTGTAAAATAAAATGCTACTCAACAGTGTTCTAGTGGTTTTTGGATATTTTAAACCAAAGATCTTATATTGTGCCTTTAAGCAGCACGACCAATTTTCAACACTGATGTTTCTTTATATTTTAAATTATATTCAAAAAGAAGTTTTTAAACTGCAATAACATTTAACAATATTCATGTTTTTGACTGCTTTGGTGAGCATAAAAGAGTACTTCAAAAAGAAAGCATTTAAAAAGAAATCCAACATTTTATTTTTATTTTGTACAGTAGTGTGTACAAGGACTCTCTTAGCATATTAGAGAAACAGTACAATACTTTACCAGTGGATGATGTCTCATTAAGGCCTCTGACATCTGATATGAGAAAGGTTTTTGTTAATGTCACCCATTTCCAAAAATAATTGCAAAAAGTTAATGAACAAAGCGTGGCTGGATCTATTTACCTGCACAGTAAGCTCCACAAAACATTGGCTTGACAAACTCATAAACGTAGTAATTTCCTGGACAGGCTTTGACTCTTATAGGATGGGATTTGTAAGTGCAACAGCCACTCCAATAGGAGACACAGACCTGACGGGTGACCACTCCATCCTCCAGCTGTGGGTGAGCGCCGTTGAGTGACAGTGGATTATCAGTGCCACACGTGTACTGATTTACACATGATTCTGGCATCTGAGCATTTTCACCATTGTTGAACATCCTGTACCAGCCATTCCACTCCACATTATAATCACACATGCCATAGTAGTAATAGTTATTATAGTAATAGTTGTCTGTGGATCTCCAAGGCTCATCCAGACTGGTATAGTTGTAGCAGGGGTCGACACTTGGTGTGCTAAAAGATACTATTACAAAAAATTTAAATTAAGGTTTAATGAATTTATGATGCATTCATATTTAAAATGGCTGTTTTACGGAATTTATAATCAGGTCAAATATGAAGAATAATGATTGTACCTGCACAATATACAGGATCTGGGATTGAAAGAGTTGGTCTGGTAAATTTGTAGACATAATAATTTCCAGGACAAGCTTTGACTTGGATTGGGTCGGATCTGTAGCGACTGCACTGATCATAACGGGAGCCGTAAACTTCACGAGTAGCAACTCCATCTTCTAGCCGAGGATGAGAGCCATCAAGCCACAGAGAACTATAACCTCCACATGACATATAATAAAAACACCCCTCAGGCATCTGAGCACTTGATCCATCAATGAAGAGTCGATACCAGCCGTCCCATTCTACACGAGTGTCATCATGATCGGAGATGTATCCATAATTAGACCAGTAATTGAGTGTGCTTCTCCAGTAGTTGTCGAGTGTGTTGTAGTTATTACACGGGTCATAATCTGTTAGAGTGAGAGATGATGAGACCAAAACAAACAAGTTATATCTCAATGAGGAACTTCATAAATTAAAATCTGAACTTACTCAAGTCGATGGTGGATCCAGTGAATATATCTGGACTCACAGTGGAAACCGCCTGTGAAATAGTGCTGACATCTAAAAAGAGGGAAATTCATGTCAAGACTGAAATCATTTTAAAAGGTTCGAAAAACTTAAAAAGTGGAAATAACATGTTACCTGTGCAGTATCCTGAACACCACATTTGTTGATTTACAAGTTCATAGACATAGTAATTGCCTGGACACGCTTTCACTCTGATGGGTTTAAAGTTGTATTCACAGCAGCTTCCCCAATGATAACTACCACAGACCTCCCTGATCACCACTCCATCCTCTATCTGAGGGTGAGGATCACTGAGCCACAGATTGATGTATGTGTTACAGGTGAATGAACTGATACAGGTCTCTGACATCCGGATGTCCATTCCATAGTAGAAAAGCCGGTACCAGCCATTCCAGGAGAGCATGTCATCACAAATGTAATCTCCACTTTCATTGTTGGCTCTCCAGGGACGATCCAGAGACTCATAGTTGTAGCAGGGATCACTGCTGATGTTTTGGAAAGAAACTGTCATGGACAACAGAGAAATATTGAGCATTCAAATACCTTTTGTGTAAACTAAAAATACAATGTCTGGTCTACAGTGGAAATGTGTATATTTAAAAAAAATTTTCTATCCTATTTAAAACTTCAAATCAGACATTTGTAGGTTGAAATTCTCAAAGAGTGCAAACATTCCTTTAGTTTAGATCATTTCTCTTTTAGTTTTAGAGGTATTTCCATGTAACAGGGACCAGTCCATCTTGTCTGTCTAATCAGAGTACAAGGATGGTTTAGGAAACATTATTTTACCAAATCTGCTTGGAATAGAAATTACAAAATTTACCTTTAGGTTTTGTTCTGTTAATTAGAGTAGTTCATATTTGAAGACGATCAAAACCTTTCATCAAAGTTATACATGAATTGTGAACAATACTCGTTCTTGTTTTAGGTCAACTTTGATCCACTTCAAATGTTGACTACTAGTTGAAAGACATTTGTAGGTAGACATTTGCTTTAATGTAATAAACAGCAAGATTGGGATCTACACACATTTACGTTGTAAAAAAGAGCCCAGAACTGCACCTTCACAGTATGTTGGCCTGGGGTATGATATGTTGGGTTTAACAAATTCATAGACGTATTAATCTCCTGGACAAGCATTAACTTGGACAGAAGTGGATTTGTGGTCGCCACACTCAGGTCAAATATGAAGAATAATGAATATACCTGCACAATATACAGGAGCTGGGATTGAAAGAGTTGGTCTGGTAAATTTGTAGACATAATAATTTCCAGGACAAGCTTTGACTTGGATTGGGTCGGATCTGTAGCGACTGCACTGATAATCACGGGAGCCGTAAACTTCACGAGTAACAACTCCATCTTCTAGCCGAGGATGAGAGCCATCAAGCCACAGAGAACTTAAACCTCCACATGACATATATTTAAAACACCACTCAGGCATCTGAGCACTTGATCCATTAATGAAGAGTCGATACCAGCCGTCCCATTCTACACGAGTGTCATCATGATCAGATATGAGTCCATATATAGACCAGTAATTGAGTGTGTTTCTCCAGTGGTTGTCGAGTGTGTTGTAGTTATTACACGGGTCATAATCTGTTAGAGTGAGAGATGATGAGACCAAAACAAACAAGTTATATCTCACTAAGAAACTTTATAAATTAAAATCTGAACTGGTCAAACAACATACTCAAGTCGATGGTGGATCCAGTGAATATATCTGGACTCACAGTGGAAACCGCCTGTGAAATAGTGCTGACATCTAAAAAGAGGGAAATTCATGTCATGACAGAAATCATTTTAAAAGGTTTAAAATAATGAAATAAATCACAGTACCTGTGCAGTATCCTGAACACCACCATGCTTGATTCACAAGTTCATAGACATAGTAATTGCCTGGACACGCTTTCACTCTGATGGGTTTAAACTTGTAATCATAACAACCTCCCCAATAAGACCCTCCACAGACCTCCCTGATCACCACTCCATCCTCTATCTGAGGGTGAGGATCACTGAGCCACAGATTATAGTATGTGTTACAGCTGTATGAACTGATACAGGTCTCTGACATCCGGATGTCCATTCCATAGTAGGAAAGCCGGTACCAGCCATTCCAGGAAAAACGTTCATCACAAATGTAATCTCCACTTTCATTGTTGGCTCTCCAGGGACGATCCAGAGACTCATAGTTGTAGCAGGGATCACTGCTGATGCTTTGGAAAGCAACTATCATGGAGAAAAGCAAAATATTGAGTTATGCATTAAAATACCTTTTGTGTAAGTGAAAAATACAATGTCTACAGTTGAAATGTGTATTATTAAACACTTTCTTCTATCACTTCAAATCAGACATTTGTTTTAGAAATACAACACAACTTCTGTAACCGGGACCAGTCTATTTTGTCCACCAGTCTACTTTTATACAGTAGTCAAATTACAGTAGTAATTTGAAGTGGATCAAAACATTTCAAAGTTATACTTGAATTTTGAACAATACCCATTCTTGTCTTAGGACAACTTTGATTAACTTTTTTGATCCACTTCAAATGTTGACTGCTGTAATTGAAAGACATTTGTAGGTAGATATTTGCTTTAACATATAGTATTAACAGCAAGATTTTGATCTACAAAAATATATTTTGTGAAAGAATAGCCCAGAACTGCACCTGCACAGTATGTTGGTCTGGGGATTGATATGTTGGGTTTAACAAATTCATAGACGTAATAATCTCCAAGACAAGCTTTAACTTGGACAGAAGTAGATTTGTGGTCGCCACACTCCGAGGAATACCACAAAGAAGTCCCCACGACTTCACGGGTCACCACTCCATCCTCAAGTGTTGGATGAGAACCGTTGAGATACAGTCCAGTGTCGCCACCACATTTCACATAACTCACACACCACTCAGACATCTGGGCACTTTCTCCATTCAGATACAGCCGATACCAGCCGCTCCAGTCAACAAGAGTGTCATCATAACCAGAGTACTGATATGAGCTTTGCCGTATGTCTCTCCAGGATTCATCAAGAGTGTTATAATCATAGCATGGATCAGAGATGGACGTTGTAGGTTCTGAACGAAGAAAATGAAAGGAGACATTAGATAATCTAATGCAACTACCAATCGAGCTCGTTCAGGATCATTGGCATCAGAGAACAATCAGGTCACTATTCAGATGATATTTCTGGGATTATAATTCATGATGAAGTCAACCATGAACCTGAAGAGTGATTGTTTTACCTGATGTTTGTCCATTGATTATTTCACCTGTTAAAAACAAATTCCCAGCATTTTGAGTTAATATTATTGCATCTAGTCAGCTGTTATTTAAATCCATTATTCTGAGAGATATAATGGGTCACTTTTGAATTTACAACTCACCATTAATCATCAGCAGCGACACACAAAGTGAGATCAGAAACCTCATTGTGACAAACTGACCTGTAAAATCACAACTTGTTTCTGAATGGTTAATTGTGGCATTCTGTATAGGCTAATGAAAAACTTCTGTATAACGTGCACTAACTGTAAGCCCTGTTCTGGCATCCGATGTCCTGCACTGCTAACTTGTCTCATATCACTTCTCGCTCCGCAAAATACGTTTTTCGTATCAATTTATTTACTTTTTTTTAGACATATAAAATGTAAAATAGATATGTAATTATCAAAAAACTAACCCTATGATAGGGATTTTTTTACATTGGCGTGAACAAACTGACTGAATATTATACCTTAAGCATGGAGAATTATTTTCTAAAAAGTCAGCTTTTGTAATACATTTTGACTTACAATATTGACAGTATAACATGGGATCTTCATTAGTTGTTTTTACTTGTTCATATTAAGTTTTTTTAAGCATTTTATGTAAAATACACCTTCAACTATTCCATAACTTAACAACCAGAATATAACAAAAGATGGCCATTAATAACTAATCCGATCTATCTAAAGCAAATGACAGAAAGAGTGATCAGAATGCACTGATAAAATCGAGAGACTTACTGTTACCTGAGGGAAAATGCAAGGCAAACTCTGGGAGAATCTTTTCAGCACCTGAAAATAGTGATGCTGATCTGCCTTTATTTATAACTTTAGGTCGACCTTTACTGGAACCAAGAGCAATCTCTAAACAATCACTTAAACCAGTTTTTCCATTTCTTTTTAAGTTGTGTGAGTGTAACTAGGTTTGCGTGCCATTTAATTGGCTTACTTCATTGTGCAGCTCTGTTGGTTTCTGGTTGCTCTGATATTAAAATGCAATGAAAACAATAGTTAATGTGTATGTCCGACTAAAATCCGACCATGCCCTGAGATTCCCAGCAATAAACAAAATCCTACTTAAGTGTATTAATTACCAATGAGGTTTGTCTAAATATCTTATTTGTCTAATGTGTCCTATATTGTTCGAATTTAGTCATACTGACATGTTCTAAAATACTAATTCATACATATATATCATATATATTCACTAATTCATATATATCATGCATATAATTATGTCTTGTTCCGGTCAGGCATTTTCACATCAAAAATATGTCAATGCATTATAACAAAATAGATGTATAGTATTACAAAAATACAAATAAGTCTTAATATCTTATGCACTTCTTTTTTATGCCAAAACTTGCATAGACATTTTAACTGGTAAACAAGATTAAACAGGAAATGCATTTCTGCAGTAGAAGAAACGTGTGTGATGTGGATAGGAGGCTTGTGAGCAACAGTTCCTAAGAGAAGCAGAGATGTCACTGGTGAATCAAACAGATCATAATTCTGTCATGTTCAATGTACAATATTAAAATACATACCTCTCCATTTTAAATGCAGACATGAAGATGTCAGCAAAAACAAACAAATGACAGGGCAAACTTAATCTGTGGGTGGAAGAAAAGTAATGCTTTTAATATTACAAATAGCCTATGACAAAAGGTATAGATAATATTTAAGAATGGATTCTTAGATTGCATTCAAGATTTTGCATTCATTTCATTGACTACAGTGCCAGTGGACATTGAAAGTCAAGTAAAGCATTTTTGAATTGTGGGATACAATATCAAATGCAAATTAGTGTAGTTACAAAACTAGTTATCAAGAAATTCCATCTATACAAGCATTCTTTGCACATGCATATTGAAGAAATAGTAAAATTTTCCAAATATAGTCTAGGACTTTAAAATATAAACATAATAAAATAGCACTTACCATTGCAGAGGACATGAAAGCACTTAAAGATGACAGAAGCAGAGTCTCTCTCTGTACTTAAAACGCTGACTGCTTTTTTTTTTTTTCTTCTTGTAATGAATCAAAGTAAATTTCAATTTGTTCCTATTTTGTCAACACCTAATCCTTTTGGTCCCCACTATGAAAATAGTTTTAGAATGAAAGCAACAAACGTGTTTAAAGGCTCATAAAAGTTCAACAAACTTTTTATTCCATATGAAGAGTAAACAGCAAATTTCAGAGAAAAGTGGAACAGGACAGTGACATTTAAAAAAAGAAATAGGTGAAGAGAGTTATAATATTTGTTTAAATGTATAAATCAATTTGGAGGTTTTAATTCAGAGGTTCATGGTTTCTAGCTCAGATCCAATACTGTGTTTTGCACGTGTCCAAACAATGGAAATATTGGGAGCAATACAAACAGATTTTGGAAAAATACAAATGGCAAGTTGGAAAGTTTTTTTTCCAACTTTCAATGTCAATTACGTTAACAAGACTATTCCAGTAAAGCATGTAAATGCATTTCCGAATAAAGTTTGTATCTTAAAATTATGCTTGTATTAACATAGTCCAATTAGCCAATAATTTGGAAATGTTATTGCCATCAGTTCTGCTTCTTTTGCTGACATATTTGTGACATATTATGAATTTTCAAAATAAATGTTTTTTGTTTGTTTGTTTGTTTGTTTGTTTGTTTGTTTGTTTTAAGCATTAGTCTGACTCCTGTATAGGGGAGAGCGGGGGAAAACCTTACACTTCTTGACTTTCTCCGTTTTTGTAACCCTACTTTGTGTTCAGAATATTTATTTTTTCCCCACAATAATTTCTCACATCTAATACAATAATGTGGTTTTGTTTTATTAATACAGTGCACACTTTTTCTTGATATACTCTGAAAAATTGGAAATGAATGTGACAACATGCCCCATATGTGGGGCATATTGTAAAATGTGAGGGGCACATTCTAACATGACCATATGACAGATTAAAATGTTATCTGATCTAATCAAAAAAATGTACAAGACAAATTAAAATTTTAAATTATTAAGTTTTTAATGTAGGCCTAACAATAAAAAAAAATGAGTTCGACAACAAATATGCAAATCACCTATATACACCATAGTCCAAACATTTTAATAATTTCTGAACATTGACTTTCAGTCTTCATTCACTTTTTCTCATGGTTTCTCAATAGAATTAATAAAAGTTTAGAACGGAATATTATAGTTCTAAAGGAGATCATTGTAACGCACAACACAGTCGATCTGCGCAACTGAGATTTAACCTCAAGTGTCTTCTACTGGTTAGATCGGCATTAAAGAACGATCTTAACAGTTAAATAACAGACTGAAGATCAAAATTCTATCACATTTGAATAATTTTAAATAAACACAAAAAAACAGATGAAAAATTAACATAAGTAAAAACTTTACTTTTGCTCTGGTTAAATAAATGTTAATTGGTATCTTTTAAAATATTTTATTGATTTTGGTGCTTTTTTTTTTTTTGGTAATTAGGTTGTCATGCTAGCATGTGTGGAAGTATTTGAAACAAGTGTGTAACAACTAACCCCGCGTTAGGGTTAGGTTAGGAGGGGGTGTGTCCCGCTCAGCCCTCATTGCCGCTTTTATGACCTCAGATCAGTTGAAAAACGATTTCTTTTACATCTAAACATTCTTTAAAAAAGCGAGCATTTCAAACTAATAACTATGCTGATAGTATTTCAAATACCGGATGTCTATACTTCGTTAAAAGGCCTATATATTTGTAGCAAATAATGATGCAGGAAACTATGTCCACAAATACAACAGGTGGCATTTCAAGCTAAACACCTTCCAGAAAAACATATACTTACATTTGGGAGATTCCTTGTGTGTTTACAGTATGTTTGTTTTAAAAGCACAACGTTAATAATGCCACAGTGCAGACTAGAGGAATCAACAATGGTTGACGTGTATCATTCTGAGCAAACCGTAACCGTCTATTGTATTCAAAATTATAGCCTGCATACGCCTTTAAAGTAACAACTTAATATGAATTGACACTATGCTTAAGCCACACGACTTTTAAAGGGTAATCTTTGAGCAAATATGTACATTACACACGACACCCGGAAACCAACAATACTCGCATCCTGGTCAGCAACAAACGAGTCTACTATGAGTTCAAAGGGCCTCATGTATATTCATGTTGTGGCGGTAAATTACCTCAGATGATCAGACTGATTGGATAAAGGATGAAATGGGCGCCAAGCAGCTGGCGAATCAACGAATCCTACCTGGCGCTCAAATATGAATACATTCTGTGATTGGATGCGCCAGCCAGATTAACGTCAACGTCCGCATGGCGTAATTAATATTCATGAGTTAGACCTTTGCTGTAGTAGGATTGGTAATTTGGCGTCGTGTTGAGCTGCGCCACAGGTGCGCGGTGGACAGATCAGAGTGAGATGGGGAATTCAGACTCCAAACTGCACTTCAGAAAAGCGGTGATTCAACTTACAACCAAAACACAGGTCAGCTTTACTTTTTATTTGACATATGTGACTTTTATGACGTTAAATGTCTGTGCAGAGTTAAAAAAAAAATGTCCTTATAAACGCTGATAAAGTGTAACAGATGGAATACTATCGTTTGTTTTTCTCATAATCTCATATTGTTAAACTGGATAACGTTAAACCGTTTGAAAATGTAAGCTTTCGTTTAATATTGAATGTTAGGTTTTTAAATCCTAATTCTATAATTTTATGTCAAATGATACAAAATTATGCACATAACCGAAAGGAGAGAGAATTCGAAAATGTATAACGTTTTAGATATGACAGCTGTGTGCATTCATGCTGTTTGTGTTTTTATTACATGAACTTAGATTGATTACCTCTGCTGTTCTCCTTTAATAGTGAGTTTTTACAGGTCATGGTCATTTAGGGTTAAGCTGAGATGCTTTGTTTACATTTTCCCAGTTTAAAAAAAAAAAACGCCTTGTTTGTAAAGGATTTAAAATAATAATCCACATTGTCCTGTAACAAAGACTGTGAGAAAAGTATTATTAGTTTATATTTTATAAATAAAGAAAAAAATATTATGTTTTAAAAAAAAGAAAATTAAGAATTCAGGGCCATTCACATGCTTTGCATTTAATTTGCTTTTTCTTTTTTATAATTTTAAAATTAAAGGGCAAGATGTACTTACTGCAATGGGAAAAATATATTGTCCACAGACAGTGTCACTAAATCCCATCTCAAAACTTTTATTGAATTGTTTTGCTTTTATTCGTTTCAACTTATGGAAATTGCCTCGTGTGTGTGATTTTTCCAGCCCGTAGAGGCCTCTGATGATGTGTTCTGGGACCAGTTCTGGACTGACGTCAACTTGACGGCGCAGGATATTTTTGCTCTAGTTCCTGCCGCAGAGATCCGTGCTGTGAGAGAGGAGTCTCCGTCCAATCTGGCAACCCTCTGTTTCAAGGTCAATTTTATTAAGTAATTACTTAACAACCACTGAAAAAAGTATGTTCTATATTGTATGCACGTCTGTAGTATGAATGTAATTCGGATGCACTACATTCATGCATCGTTTCACTGCCATTCACAAATCCTCTCCCGTGGCCTCATGGGATATTAAAGAGTAAAAGTACTTAAAGAGTACTTTTAGCCTACTTTTTTATGAGTTCTGTGAATTTGTACATGCTGCTTTACTTTTGTCGCATAATGTTCTTTGCCACTTTAAGCATTCGGGTCCATTTTGACACATGTATCAACATAATGTTATGCATCACCCTTATCGTTTTGTCTTTCCTATATCTCACACTTGGGGGATTTTGTTAATAATCATGACTATGCATGTAGATTAATGACCCACAGTAGCATGGAAAGTTGTTTTTCTTCTAAAACTTGGTTTATGCAAGTAAAATAAATTATTTTTGAGAAGTCAAATAAATTTAAATGAATTTAAGAGGTAATCATTACTTTAGCTGCTGTGTGTGTGTGTGTTGCAGGCAGTGGAAAGGCTCGTGTTGAACGCAGACTCGGGCTGTGTGTGTGAGAGAGACAGACAGACCGTACTGAGCTGCACTCGTCTGTTGACTCGGATTCTGCCGTACATCTTTGAGGATCCGGACTGGCGTGGTTTCTTCTGGTCCACCGTGCCAAAAGTGGGCAAGTGTGTTGTGAGTATTTCACTGAGGGATTTCTCATCATTGCTTTCAATGTGATTAATAAAGTTCACCAAATGGTTGATTATGCAGTGCATCCTCCCAGAGCGTGCACGAGCTGTGCAAGCAGGTTTTAAGAAGAAACTGTGTGTGTGTGAGAGTTTGTTCTCCAGTGCATTTTAATGGTCTCCTGTTACCAGCCTGAACACTGCTCTGATTGTGACTGTCTCAAAGAACGACGGCGTATTAAATATCATGTGATTAAAGAGATGAAGGGAGCAGAATGAGTGTATTGAGGATGTGATTGTGTGTGTATGAAACTCTTCAGAAAGCCAATAGCTCCTAAAGCACTGGTCAGGCAAGCTCGTGTGGAAAAAAACCCCCCAAAAAACATGAATTTACTGCGTTTGTGAGTAAAAGCATGAGTTTTAGACTGACAGATTTTGCTGGCGCAGGATGAAGGCGATGACGACGAGTCCACCCGGCCGTTGGCGGAGTCTCTCCTCACCGCTGTATCTGACCTGCTCTTCTGTCCAGACTTCACTGTGGAGAGCCACTGCAGGACCACTGCGGTAAAACCCTCTCTGTCTCCATCATCATTACTTATTCTGGCCAGGAACCTCCTGCTAAGACAGAAAGAGACACTCAGATGCATGATGTAGAAGTGGCCGGCTGCAGTTTATGTTTTAATAATAATACTGTAAAAAATTAAAATTCTAAATTCTAATTTAAATTAAAAAAATTTTAATTTAAATTATTTTAAATAAGAATGGCAAGGCAGTCTCCAAAATTGCACAGACAACACTAAAGAAATCTGCAGAAAATTGTCTAAGTTGACATTTAGATTTTATCTGTTTGGCAGATTTGCTTTTATCCAAAGCAACTTAGACTGAATTTAGTGTAAAGATTTTATCAGCATTTTTGTTTTCTGTGTGATTCAGCAGAACCGTTTTTCGCATTAAATATTAACATGAAGTCCCCCTGAGATTTTAAGTTAGTAGTTCAATAATTTGACCATGCATTCACATTTTCACGATTATCTAATATCACATGATTTGTAAATTTAAAAAAATCAATAATTAATACTGTTTTTTACAAAATTTTAGTCATGATATTATTTTATTTTATTATTATTATTATTATTATTAAAACATAATTATTATATATTTTATTATTATATATATTTTATTATTATTATTATATAATACTATTTTAGCATTTTTTTAAATGATTATTTGTATATTAAAAGATTTGAGATTGATGAGCTTTTTATGCCAGACAACAATAGGTCTGCTTTTTGATGTGTAGTTTACTAGAAGATAGCAAGTATCTCATAATTACATCAATGGTATTGGTCTTTGTCAAACCCAATAATTAGATTCCCTCAGACGTGCTCAGTGTTTCAGAGTAAATCCTACACCCTTTTTGTTTCAATGTATATCCTCAGACTCTCTATAATGTATATGTTTATAAATGTGTATATAATGTGTGTGTAGGATGGTGCTGATATCCAGTCTATAGACAGCTGTGAGTTGATCTGGGAAGCCGGCGTTGGCTTTGCTCAGACTCCGCCTCTCAATCACACATATGATTCCAACAGGTCAGAGATCTGAACACCATTCTGCCCATCAAGTCTGTAAAAAATACAGTAAAAACAATAATATTGTGAACTATTATTACAATTTTAAGCTGTAATGTATTCCTGTGATCAAAGCATCATTACTCCACTCTTCAGTGTCACATGATCCTTCAGAAATCACTCTAATATGATGATCTGATGCTTATTATCAATGCTTTTTTTAATATTTTTGTGGAAACAGTGATGCATTTTTTTATTCTGGATTAATTGATAAATAGAGCGTTCAAAATAAAATCTTTTTTATTTATTATTTTATTTTATTCATTAAATTACCCCTCTCTGTTTCTCTCTCTCTCTCTCTCAGGGCAGAGTTATTGAAGCTTTTATTGACATGTTTCTCAGAAGAAATGTATCAGTCTCCATCTGACACGCACGTGCTCAACCCTTGGGTCTCGTTCTTTTGCTCTAGAGAGAACCGGTAACCACATCCGTGCTCATTTATTCTCACTGGTTGTCCTACATCACGATTAAAGTGTGCTCTCTCTGTCTCAGACACGCGCTGCCGCTCTTCACCTCTCTTCTTAACGTGGTGTGTGCGTATGATCCTGTCGGGTACGGTGTCCCGTACAATCACCTGATGTTCTCTGACCAGCGGGGGGCGCTAGCTGAGCTGGCCCTGCAGACTCTGATCGTCTCGTTGGACCAAGAGCTTGTGGATGGCACTAACACAAACGCCAGCCTGAACACTGACACCGGCTCTGCCGATTACAACAAGAACACAACGACTGAAGGATGCAAGGTAACGACACACACGAGTGCTATGGCTGTGTTCAGAATAGTATGCTAGTATGTGTGATGGATGAAATATCTATGTTTGTTGTTGTGTATAGTATGTGAATTTCCTGTATGTGTGGATAATGATCTTTTACATTCGTTAAAGCAATGCATAGTGCACCATTAGCCCTCTAACGATCAAGACGAGTAATTGTCATACAAATAATTGCGATTTATGATTTTATTCGATTTTTATTCGTCTCATAAAGCATTTTTACTTGGAAATTCCATAATAAATTATAAACATTACAAAATAGACCATTTAAAGCTCTGAAAATGACAATATCCCACATTATAATATAAATCTGATTATTAAACCCACAAACCTTAATTTCGTATGGAGGAAGACCTTTGACTATCTTTATGTATTTTACAAGTGATTTTATTTTATGATATTCTTTGGCAAAATGTGATTGAAATTTAAACTGCACAATTATTGTAGTTATCTCAAATGATTGTTATTCGATCAAATATCCACAATCAAATTATTAATCAATAATTGTGACAGGCCTACATGCCATATAAAATCAAATGTATTTGTACAGCGTTTTTCTCAAAGCACATTGTTTCAAAGCAGGTTTACTGCAAATCATGATGTTAATGTTTGTGATATCTTCATGCCTTAATAATATTAGTCCTTTTTAAAACAATAAAAGCAATTAAGCAGTTAAAAATTTACTAAAAATTGTACAGTATATCCCTCACAGTGCAGTTCACTGTCTTTGAGGCAATACAATGCTAATGTCAATTTTGATGACTTTCTCAGAAGAAAATATGTCAAATTAAATGCAAAATAACTAATAACAGCCACTCGATGAATTAAAACATGCGGTAAACTGTAAGCACAAACTAGTAAATACAAATATCTATTAAAAAATTCAGTGCTGCATAGAACAGTTATTGTTGGTATCCTACATCTAATGTGAACATATTCACGTTAATTTTAACGAAACAAAGCATGTGATCCCCAAGAATGCTGTCTAAGTGCCCTGATGGGTTTTAAAAGACAGCATGTGTTTGGTATTATGATAGTTGAGTATATCAAATGCTGCGATTGAGGATCAGATTTAACTTGATGAACTGTTTCAGGCAACAAGAGGCGAAAACCTGTTTGTAAACTACCTGTCTCGAATTCATAGAGAAGAGGTGAGACGTGTAAACACTTCACAATCCTACCTTACAAATGATCAGTATTCTCTCACATTACCTTTATAATAATAATAATGCTTTTTTTTGCCTGTAGGATTTTCATTTCATCTTGCGAGGAGTCGGCCGGCTGCTCAACAACCCCCTGATGCAGACGTACCTGCCCCATTCCTGCAAGAAGATCCAGTTTGATCAGGAGCTGCTCGTGCTTTTCTGGAAACTCTGTGACCTCAACAAGGTGCCGCCGTCATTTAGATTTATTCATTTAGCTGACGCTTTTATCCAAAGCGACTTACAATTGCTATATATGTCAGAGGTCGCACGCCTCTGGAGCAACTAGGGGTTAAAAGATTAGTTCGCTTTTTAAAAAACTTTTGCTGATGATTTACTCACCCGCATGTCATCCAAGATGTCCATGTCATTCTTTCTTCAGTCGAAAAGAAATGAAGGTTTTTGATGAAAACATTCCAGGATTTTCTCCATATAATGGACTTCAATGGGGTCCAAACGGTTCAAGGTCCAAATGAGAGATTCAGTGCAGCTTCAAAGGGCTTTAAACGATTCCAGACGATGAATAAGGGTCTTATCTAGCGAAATGAGCGCTCATTGAAAAATTTTTTTTTTTTTTAAATTAAGTTTTATAAGCACAAATAAGCTCGCCTTGCTCGACTCTCCTGTTGGAACTCGTTCATCAAAATGAACAAATCTTTTTTCGAGTCATTTGGTTCATTCAACGAATGAAATGGACAAATGACTCGAAAAAAGATTTGTTCATTTTTATGAACGAGTTCGAACAGGAGAGTCATGAACGCGCATCACAGAACAGAGCAAGGCGAGCATTTGAGCTTATAAAACATAAACCTTTTTATTTATTTATTAAATGAGTGATCGTTTCGCTAGATAAGACCCTTATTCATCGACTGGTGTCGTTTAAAGCCCTTTGAAGCTGCACTGAAACTCTCATTTGGACCTTGAACCGTTTGGACCCCATTGAAGTCCATTATATGGAGAAAATCTTGGAATGTTTTCGTCAAAAACCTTCATTTCTTTTCGACTGAAGAAAGAAAGACATGGACATCTTGGATGACATGGGGGCGAGTAAATCATCAGCAAAAGATTTTTTAAAAGTGAACTACACCTTTAAGTGTCTTGCTCAGGCACACAGTGGATTCGATCCCGAGTCTCACACACCAAAGGCATGTGTCTTAAAATAGATTTTAATTTATAAAACGAATTGGTATAAAAATGCAAGACTACTGACACGGCATGGCTTTGCTCTGTTCTTCAGAAGTTATTTTACATTTAATATGCATACAATTTACATTATATTCAGCTCTGTGCTTCCAGCAACTGCATGTATATTCCTGTACAGTGTAGACGTTGACGTTTCTTCATCTGTGTTTCAGAAGTTCCTCTTCTACGTGTTGAAGAGCAGTGATGTGCTGGATATTCTGGTGCCAATTCTGTTCTATCTGAATGACGCTCGTGCCAATCAGTGTGAGTGTCCGGTGTTACCCTTCTACTGTACATTGAGAGACACTTTGTTAAATAATATGATAAATTGAAAAAATCACAAGTATTTTGTTTCTGATCTATTAAAATGTATTATCCATTTTTAAGTGGTGTCTTATTTTATAAAGTGTGGATGTGTAAATGTGAGTGTGTTTGCAGCACGTGTCGGTCTGGTGCATATCGGCGTGTTCATCTTGTTGCTGTTGAGCGGAGAGAGGAACTTCGGGGTGCGTCTGAATAAGCCGTACTGTGTGCGTGTCCCGATGGATATTTCAGTGTTCGCTGGGACTCACGCCGACCTGCTGATAGTGGTGAGATAAACACACACATGCATCTGCCAATACGCTTTAAAAGCCACAAATTAAAACAATAAAAGCATCAAAACATTAGGCACTTTTTTTCAACTTTAACTCTCAAATCTCATTTGAACATGCATTTTAAAACTTAGTGCATCATGATTATTTCTAAGAAGTGCATCCTTGATGAATAGAAGATAAGCTAATGAGATTGAAATATAGAGAGCCTAAGTCCCGCCCCTCCGCTTCCGGCTCATGGGACCTTATTTCGGAAAAAATATGTGTGGTAGTCAATGGCGAGAGACAACTTATCTTTTTATTCCGTCTGAACTGTGCCCTCAATTACACATATGATGTTTGTCAATTTAAAAGATAATTCTGAAAGTCAAAAACGTTGCAGTTTCTCATACAACAGAAGAGTAACATTTAGTTTTATGTGAAAATCGCTCCGTGAACTACATCTCCCAGGAAGTGAAACGAGATCCGCTGCTCGTGTGTGTGCAGTCTTGTACAAAACACTCGTAACGTTACGATTATAACGTAAGACTGTAGAAACAATGACAGACATTATTAGCTTCAGTAAAGTTAGCTTCATTCATTGAGAGAAAATGTGCGCCTTTGGGGTTTGTAGTCTTTGTAATTACGTATTTTCACAGTCTTATACCTCAACGGTTTTACATCAAACTGCCACTTTCTTTACTTTAAAATGTATCTTTTAAATTGACAAACATCACAATTCAAACGAGATCAAAATATTTGTTGTCTCTCGCCATTGACTACCATACAATATTTTTCCGAAATAAGGTCCCATGATGGTCGACCGGAAGGGGAGGGGCTTAGGCTCTCTATAAATCAGTTCTTCCTTTGATTGACAGGTTTTCCATAAGATCATCACCAGTGGGCATCAGCGATTGCAGCCCCTGTATGATTGTCTTCTCACTGTTATAGTCAACGGTAAGTGCGTTTGCTCAGAGAAAAGAGCATGTTTTGAGAGTGTTTTATTTCCTGATGGGTCGTTGCTGTTGTCGTTTCAGTGTCTCCTTACCTGAAAAGTCTGTCTATGGTAGCGGCCAACAAACTACTACACCTGCTGGAGGTTTTCTCCAACCCCTGGTTCCTGTTCTTCTCTCCTGCTAACCACCACCTGGTTTTCTTCTTGCTAGAAGTTTTTAACAACGTCATTCAGTACCAGTTCGATGGTGAGAGTTTGAAGCGGTCTGCACAGTTCTGCATTTAAAGGAGTACTTCACTTTTGAAAAATATTTTGCTGATAATTTACTCACCCCCATGTCATCCAAGATGTCCACGTCTTTCTTTCTTCAGTCGAAAAGAAATGAAGGTTTTTGATGAAAACATTCCAGGATTTTTTTCCATATAATGGACTTCAATGGGGTCCAAACGGTTCAAGGTCCAAAAGAAACTTTCAGTGCAAACTGCAAACTTGTTCAAAGGGCTTTAAACGATTCCAGACGATGAATAAGGGTCTCATCAAGCGAAACGAGCGCTCATTTAATAAATGAATAACAAAGTTTAAGTTTTATAAGCTCAAACGCTCGCCTTCTGTAACGCACTCCTGTTCGAACTCGTTCATCAAAATGAACAAATCTTTTTCCGAGTCATTTGGTTCATTCGGCGAAAGAAACGAACGAATTGATTCGGAAAAAGATTTGTTCATTTTGTTGAACGAGTTTGAACAGGAGTGCGTTACAGAACAGAACAAGGCGAGCGTTTGATCTTATAAAACTTAAACTTTGTTATTTTGTTAAAAAATGAGCGCTCGTTTCGCTTGATAAGACCCTTATTCATCGTCTGGAATCGTTTAAAGCCCTTTGAACAGTTTGCAGTTTGTACTGAAAGTTTCTTTGGACCTTGAACCGTTTGGACCCCATTGAAGTCCATTATATGGAGAAAAATCCTGGAATGTTTTCATCAAAAACCTTCATTTCTTTTCGACTGACGAAAGAAAGACGTGGACATCTTGGATGACATGGGGGCGAGTAAATTATCAGCAAAAGTTTTTTGAAAAGTGAACTAATCCTTTAAATGACTAACAACATTAAAAAAGCGGAAGTGACTAAAGTTGAATAATTTAATGCAAATCATTTTAGCAGATGGCATGCTTTCTTTGGTACACAATCCTTAAAAAAAGTAACGTTCAGCAGATGCATTTCTAACTTGAATGTGCGAGTCTTCATAGTAATTTTTTTCACGTTTATTTTACTTGTACATGTTTTGCTTCTTCATATTGCAAAATAGTTTTACCATTTACTGCACTTTTCTTCTAAATCAGAAGTCAAGTCATCTTTTATTTCTACAGTGCTTTGTACAATACTGTTCCAAAGCAGCTTCACGGTAATAAACAGGAAAATAACAGAAAATGAGTCAAATTAAATTTCTGCTGTAAAGACAATAGTGTCATAATTCACAGTGTCAATAAATCTCACAGATTTTCATAGATCGCTTCTTCAATGTTGCAAAATGGATGAACAGAATGACATTATTAAGGAGAATGTGTTCAAAATTTTGATTTTAATTTACATCTCATCCATCTGTATGATCAGGTAACTTTAACCTGGTGTACGGCATCATCCGCAAGCGCAACCTCTTCCACGCGCTGGCTAACCTGCCCACCGACGCCGGCTCAATCCAGAAAGCTCTGCGGAGGAAAAGCAGGAGCAACAGCACCCATAATGCCGTCTTCATGGAGACCAACAACCCCCACAGCGCCACCTGCAGTGAGAAGCCATATAAAACCACACCGGTTCAAACGGCCACACTGAACGCAAGCTTGAAGGCCATACCACGTACGAAACACACTCTCTCTATATGTATACACACACTTGCACCATGACATGAATCACCATGTTTTTGTCAACCTCGAATGACCGTTAACCCTCTGGGGTTGTTCGTTTCAGAGTCACACTCGGGGTGTTCGGGTCCAAATGGACCCAAAGGGCGGGATTCATATTTAAAAAAACAAAAATCATGATTTTTTTTTTTTACTCGTTTTTTATAATATTTTTTCTTTTTTGGTGTTTTGAGAATTTCAAAAATAAAAAAAAATTATAATTAGTATTAATGCAATAATTATGACAAAATTTCCCCCCATTGAACATAATAGAAAAAATATTTTTTTTTTTAATATTTTTTTTTTTTTTTTAAAGCTGTATTTCATTTTAGAGTCAAGCCTAGGCCTCATAAAAGCAATTTTTGAAATGAGATGGATGCCATCTGGTGGACAAACTGAGCATTTTAAAAATGCAAAACACATGTATATAATCTGAATTTTTTGGTGTGTTTGTGTATAAAAGTGTGTTTGTGTATGTGTGTGTGTGTCTGGATGTGTCTGTTTTGCACTCTTGATGTTTTATAGATTCACCCCTTCACTGTTGTGTGCTTTTTTTTCAAGATCGTTGCTGATTTGTAGATTGTACGCACAAAAAAACTCAGTATTTTCACATTTTTGCCAATTTCCCATTCATTTTCCATGTGGGTCCATTTGGACCCGAACACCCCAAGTGTGACTATTTTTTTTACAACCACTTAGACTACTCACATCCTGTCCCCAATTTTTTGGGGTCTTCAAATACCAAATATCAACAAAGTCACCAAATTTCGGACCATTCCAAAGAAGCTGTGATTTAAAAAAAATTTTTATTTAAATTCTTCGGGTCCATTTGGGCCGAACAACCCCAGAGGGTTAAACACATTTTACTGCGCTTCATTGTTTTCAAAAGTAAATCGACATACTATGAATGTATCGAATGTATTTGAGTTAGTCAATTTTCAAGTTTTGTTACTTGTATGACTAGCTGAAGATATCCTTACTGATGAGATGGCATAAAATTACAGTTGGTTCATTATGTTGCAGGCATCGACAAACTAACAGAAGCGTCGCAGGTTTCTGAGGACGGATCTACGCTGTTACCGCAGAACAGTGACTCGCCTCTCAGCCAATCAGAGCGCAGCTCGGAGACACCAGTCCGAGACGCTGAAGCCACTTCAGGTGAAGATGACAAGGTACTGCATCACTCCATGACCTGGCATTTAATGTGTTTATTTGTTCTGTTTATATCAATAAATATATTATTTTTTAATTAATTTAGAATTCGTTAAGTGAGGATGGTGATCTGAAGAGTCTGAAAAGCGTGTCGTCGTCTTTAGACTGGACTCCGGCTCCGGACTGGGTGAGTCATGAAGCCTCAGCTGTAGACCAGTGCTTGTGAGGACCTCGTGTACACTTCAGTATTTGTGAACATTTTCCTCTCCGAAACACTCACTCACATCCAGTGTGTTCCTGCTCTCTGTCAGGTCCTCTCCTGGAAGAGTAAACTTCCTCTGCAGACTATAATGAGACTCCTGCAGGTGCTGGTGCCTCAGGTGGAGAAAATCTGCATAGACAGGTGTGAGACACACACACACACACACACACACTCACTCACATACATACTGTCTCACACAGAATCACACACAAACACACACAGACACACCTACAATCAGACTCACACACACACACGCACACACTCTCTCTCACTCACACACACACATACATACACTCAGACTCACACTCTCTCTCTCTCTCTCTCTCTCTCTCTCTCTCTCTCCCTCTCACACATACACACACTCACTCACACAACCATACTTTCACTCACACACACACACACACACACACACACATACTCTCACACATACACACAGACTCGCTCACACACATACTCTGACACATACACATACACACACAGACTCGCACACACTCACACGCTCTCCCTCTCACACACACACACACACACACACACACTCGCATACTCGCACACACATACACCCAGACTCACACTCTCTCTCTCTCTCTCCCGCTCACACATACACACACTTACTCACACAACCATACTCTCACACACACACACACACACACACACGCACACGTACTCTCACACATACACACAGACTCGCTCACACATACACAGACTCACACACACTCCCTCTCACACACAAACACACACACACACACACACACAGACTTGCGCACACAAACACATACTCACACACACATACACTCAGACTCACACTCTCTCTCTCTCCCTCTCACACACACTCACACATACACACACTCACTCACTCACACACATACACACAGACTCACACACACACAATCAGACTCAGACACATGTGCGCACACACATACTCAAACACACATACACTCAGACTCACACACACTCTCTCTCTCCCTCTCACACACACTCTCACACATACACATACTCACTCAGTTACTCACACAAACACATACACACTCACACATGCACATATACTCACACTCAGGCACACACACACTCACACACACATATACATGTATATATATACACACACACACATCATGATCTCCAGCATGATGTTCCATAAATCATCATACATTTATTTAATAGATTTGATATAAATAGTGCAGAATCTGATATATTGCTTCCATTTACATCATGTATTTTGATGTTTCACAGTCCTATAGCTGGGGTTAAAGAACAGATGCTCTCAGATGTGATCTCATTATAGTGGCATTTAACCAGAACCCCATTGATTGGGGACGATGGCAGCAGAAGTGCTGAAATGCTGACTTGTCTCTGGGTTTTGGCCTTCAGCAACCGTCTTGACTGAGACTCTCGTTGTTCCCGCAGAGGTTTGACGGACGAGTCTGAGATCCTGCAGTTCCTCCAGCACGGGACTCTGGTGGGTTTGCTGCCGGTTCCTCATCCCATCCTCATCCGCAAGTACCAGGCCAACGAGGGCACGGCTCTGTGGTTCCGCACCTACATGTGGGGCATCATCTACTTACGGTGAGCTCTCCGTCTCCCTCTACAGGACACACACGGAATCAAAAAGCATGAATACAAACTCCATTTCATTTAATATAATCTACTATTATATATTTTTTTTGTGCTGTGCAATGATTAATCACATCCAAAATAAAAGTTTGTTTACATAATATATGTGTGTGTAGTGTGTATAATTATTGTGAATGTATAAATACACACATATGCATGTATACATGTAAGAATTATATTTATATATAATATATACATGCAAATATTTCTTAAATATATACATGCATGTGTGTGTATTTATATATACAAAATAATTATACACACTACACACACATATATATTATGTAAATACAAACTTTTATTTTGGATGCGATTAATCGTTGCATAGCCCTAACTTTTGAATAATAAAACATAATAAAAGTCTTTTTTTCTTGTTTTAGTAACGTGGATCCTCCTGTTTGGTACGACACTGATGTCAAGCTGTTTGAGATCCAGAGAATTTAATCAAATCAAGAGAATCGACTCAACTGAACCAAACTAAACACTCAGAACCAATAATTTAACTTCACATTATCTCTCCAGAATTGAATTCAATGCAGTCCATGATTTAGTTTATTGTGTTGTACAGTATATAGGAGTGAATGAACGGATGCTGCTGATTATTTTTGACACCGTTTCATTTTCCGCTGTGAGTCGATCCATGAGAGCGGACACACACACAACCCTCAGATCCCTGACCTCGTGAGCGTGTGAGAGGAGTGTGTGTTTATATTGGGGTTTTTTTTTGTTATTTTTACTGTAATAGTGATCTGTGTGTAAATGAACTCTGTATATAAACTGAAGCAAAAAAAATAATGCTGGGAAACCTGAATGCTGCATATGTAGAAATACTATAAAAGCTTTCTTTACAGCCATTTGGTCCTGTTTATTGTTTGCAAATCGAATATATGTCAGAAACCTGATCAAATTAGTATGGAACAGAATATTATATAATCTAATATGCATTTTTATATCTCTCTTAATGATACAGGATATTTAATGGGGGAAAAGATTAATGAGACTTTAAAAAGTGTCTCTTAGATCATTTCAGAGGCAGAGCGAGTTAAACTTAAAAGCTTACAGGGGAAAAGATTTTATAAAATGTCATATTTATTTAAATAATATAAAAGTGACAAAGTAGCTTTTGCACTGGGTGTGCAGGTTATTTACTCATGTTTGATTTCATCTAAAGATAATTGGCATTCGTGTCAAATCGTGCATCAATATGGATTATTCTCCCAATGGTTATTTAACCGAGTGTCACGTGTGTGATCTTCATGAATGTGTCACCGCAGGTGTGACTTCTCATCTCTCGGGTGTGCGCTTAGAGGAAGTGGGCGTGGCCTTTCCGGAGGTCTCCCATAGCAACCGCTCGAGCGTAAATGCAGTTGCTCGATTGGAGACGCCTGAAGCGCACGTGAAATCTCGTCAACACACACACACACACACGACAGATGACCGTCCGTGAGCCGGGGTAGAGGTTCATTCGCCGCCATGAACGATAAATACCACCGGGCGGCTCGAGACGGGCACCTGCACCTGCTGAGAGAAGCGACGCGCAAAGACCTGAACGCGCCGGATGAGGATGGGATGACGCCGACGCTCTGGGCCGCGCACCACGGCAACGTGGACGCGCTCAGACTGCTGGTGGCACGAGGGTCAGTGATGCGTCAATTATTTATGGAGAATATATATAACTATTCATGCATTTATTTCTTTTAAACATGATTTTCAATTTAAAGTTTTAATTTCGAGACACCAAATGACGAATAATAGAGATTTTGTTTTTGTAATATCGCTGATTGTCAAATTTCATCAGGCTGTTGTCATTGACAGGACTAAAAGTCCAGTTCTGAAACGATCAATAAAAAAATGCATCGTGCTAAAATACAATATAACAAGATTCATAGAAGTCTGAAAATCTTAGCATGTGAATATTTCTTTCCTTTACTCACTTTAATGCCTTAAACCCTCGTCAATGCAATATTTTTCAGAGAGGATGTGTTTTCTGTTATGTGCTGCTGATCAGTTTTGTTTTTTAGCATTTATTAAACAAAAAAAATCAGTAACGCTTTATTTTAAAGTGACGTAGTTGCACGTTACATGTACTTATAGTAATAACAGTGAATTATGCATAATTATAACTAACTCTAAACCAAACCCACAACCTTAACTCTATAGTAAGCTAATTAATTTTACTCAGCACTTATTTGAGTCTCTTTAAAATAAAGTGTAACCAAAACCTTAAATGATTATAGCATCAGTCCGTGCCCTTGATTCTACTTGAAGACGGTAGCCTAGTTTATACATTTTTAAAATAATTAATATGATATACAGCCCTCTCAGGTCTAGTTATGTTTTGGCTCATACGGTCTCATTAACAGGATGGCTGTTCTGTGTTCTCCTGTATCGGATCACATCTGCACTGAGATCATTTAGTCCTCTCACTGATGCATATCTGGATTGTTTTATTTGCATATTTACTGCTCTGGGCTAATTAAAATAAAGGTCACCAGGAGAATAAGGCATCTCTCTTGAATTATGCTTTTCTGTTGTTTTGTCTTACCATTTAAAAGCAGGCCTATATTATATAATAAATGATGAACTTACTGTAATTTGTCATGGACATCTGCAGGGTTCAGCAGGCTGATATTTTTAAAGGAATAGTTCACAAAATAATGCTGATTTTTACACATGGAACAGGCTGCACCAACACATCACGGGGGAAAGTGAATAAAAACGTTATTTTTAATTTTCCTTTAAGAGAAAGCTGTTGCATTGCATTGTTTCCTAAGTCATTAGGTAATTAGATCTGAATAACCTGGCTCTTATCTTAAGACGAGGTTAATAATGGAAGCTAAATGTTCTGCTCTGTGAACACCCTCACTGTTCTCTAATTAGTGTTCTCCGTCAGATCTGTTACTGAAACACGTTCATGTTCGAGTCATAGCTCAGCATTTAGAGTTCATGATTACCAAAGTGGAGAGAGAATCACTTTGTAAGTGTTTATTTGGATGTGATGAGTATAGGCACAGATGTTTTTGACTTTTCTGTGCTGATTTTGAGGTGATATTAATGGAGTAATGGTTTTTAGGTAATGTTCACTGTTTGCAACCCATTTTACTTCCATAATAAATCTGAATTTTCTAGATTTTATCCATCAGGAGTGGACTGGATTATATAAAAATAAGTGTGTATTATGATTAAACAGAGTCAGGTTGTTGGAGAGGAGATATTATCCAAAAAGGAAAGTCATTCCATTGCAAGTTTTAACATTTTGAGAAAAAAATATATTTGAATATTTGAATTCTGAATAATACGGAGGCGTATTGCATTCACTTGAAGAAAAAAATACTCTGTTTTTCTGAATTAACGAGTTAATTTTTCATGAGAAAAAAAGTTTTTGCTCTGTTTTTCTGAATTAACGAGTTAATTTTTCATGAGAAAAAAAATATTTTGCTGTTTTTCTGAATTAATGAGTTAATTTTTCATGAGAAAAAAATATTTTGCTCTGTTTTTCTGAATTAACGAGTTCATTTTTCATGGATTTTTTTTTTTTTTTTTGCTCTGTTTTTCTGAATTAACGAGTTAAATTTTCATGTTTTTTTTTTTTGCTCTGTTTTTCTGAATTAACTCGTTAATTCAGAAAAAAAGAGCAAAAAAAAAATTTCTCATGAAAAATTAACTCATTAATTCAGAAAAACTGAGCAATTTTTTTTTTTACAAGGAAAAATTAACTCGTTAATTCAGAAAAACAGAGTAGATTTTTTTTCTTCAAGTGAATGCAATACGCCTCCGTAGAGAATAAGGCCAAAATGCGTACTACTGAATTTTTATTTCATAATTATTTTGAACAGAGCTTTTCTTGAAAGCTGGAAACAGGCTTTTACTTTAAAGAAGTACAAGAGTATTTAATAAAAACAGACCAGCTGAGCATCAGGGCTCCAGCGTGTGTGTGCTACATCTCTAACGTGCAGGACGTTTCAATGCTTGAGATTTTAAGAGGAGTTCATTGCCTCGTGCACATTCACGGGGAGGACTTTTACACATGGCCAGACAGAGAGAAAGATGTTAATGTTCACAGTTAAAGGTCAACATAATGAATTAGGGCTATTTCTCTGCCACCTTCCTGTTTCTCTGGCTGTTGGCAGTTCTTGAACTTGAATGTCAGGACCATTATGAACCTCAGTCTTTCACGATTTTTGCTTTCTGCATTTCAATTCTGTGACCCCACATGGTCCCATAAAACCTTGCATAGTTTGTGCTGGTCTCTGCTAATGAGTGGAGCATTTGTCCTGCAGAAACTCTTGCAGGCATGAGAATTTGAACACTGAGTGATTATATGGACCTCAGTGAGGGCAGACAGCATTAAATCTGTATTGACTAATGTTGGACTTCAATTGGTTCACTTTTAAAAAAACTTTTACTGATAATTTACTCACCCCCATGTCATCCAAGATATCCATGTCATTCTTTCTATAGTCGAAGAGAAATGAAGGTTTTTGATGAAAACATTCCAGGATTTTTTTCCATATAATGGACTTCACTGGGAACCAAACGGTTCAAGGTCCAAAAGACACTTTCAGTGCAACGAACGAATTGACTCAGAAAAAGATTCGTTCATTTTGATGAATAAGTTCGAAAAGGAGAGTCACACAGAACACTCATCACAGAACAGAGCAAGGTCGAGCATTTGAGCTTATACAACTTAAACTTTGTTATTTATTTATAAAATGAGCGATCGTTTCGCTTGATAAGACCCTTATTCATCGTCTGGAATCGTTTAAAGCCCTTTGAACAAGTTTGCAGTTTGCACTGAAAGTGTCTTTTGGACCTTGAAACGTTTGGACCCCATTGAAGTCCATTATATGGAGAAAATCCTGGAATGTTTTCATCAAAAACCTTAATTTCTTGTCGACTGAAGAAAGAAAGACATGGACATCTTGGATGACATAGGGGTGAGGAAATTATCAGCAAAAGTTTTTCTAAAAGTGAACTCTTTCTCTGCATTACATGGTGCACAGCCTTTAATGACTTCGAGAGGTGAGTCACAAAGGCAGTTTGCATAATGTGTGTGTGTGTGTACATGTGTGTTACAGGGGGTAAGTGGAGCTCCAAAGCATCATGTTACTTATTTAGATTAACACCTTGCCACATAACAGCACATGAATGCTTGTGCACACACATGTGCACACACACATGTATTCACACTCTCTATATTTACACTAGTAATTGGCCAATTAATCAGCCAGAATTTGATCATTTTGAGATTATCATTATCACCATTGGCCAGGAACATTATTTCAGTCATTTTATTATTGACTGTCACCATTGGCCAGGAACTTTATTAAATTGTGTTATTAAGCGCCGCGGCTCTGTGGAATACTTGATTCTGATTGGTCAATCGTGCCATCCAGCAGTGTGTTATCCCCCGAGAACATCGGTAAAAACTGATAACATAAACTCATCCGGGTAACTGAAGTTGGCACTTTATGCTTGCTATGCTTGATTTAAAGGCCCTTGCGAAATTAGTCCAAAATTTTCGTATGCATTTTCGTATTTGTGATTCGGTGGCTCTGAATTGTCAAACACCATTCAAACTGCTTGCTACGGATGTGGAAAATGCAGGAAATCGAACCTGAATCAATTTTCTTTATGACGAAAGTTTCGGAGGCAGTGTGCAATACCAATGTGGACATAACGTGAGGTCGCATTTATTTTTTAACGTGCGAAAATTTTGGACGCGAATTTCGGACTCGGTGTGCAAGGGCCTTAAGACAGGTACGATTTTAAAACAAATCAATATCTCTTATAAAATTTAAAATTTTGAATGTGACTCAGATCAATATTTAACTTGGAATATTTTAAAGCAACACCATGGAACTTTTCGTCTTTGGTCGCCCTACTGGTTGGAAACTAAATTGTCCATTACCGCCGTCATAAATAATTTAGCCTACCGTCGCACGCACACATGCTGTTTAACCAGCAACGGCTTTAGAATAAACAATGTCCTCAGACAAGGTAGAGTGTGTTACAGGATTTCATGACGAAAAACGAAATAATGACTATTGTAACGCTTGACGTAAAGCAGTCAAATTTTGTAGTTCTTTTTGTGCTCGGGTTACTACCCGAACCCCGAAGTTGCATAGTGCAAGTAAAAGCGATACAGACACGTCAGCCTATGGCAGAAGTACCTTTTACCCTGTTACGACTTGATGAACCAGTGATGAGATTTTGGAGACATTATTTTAAGGTAAAAAATGTTACATAGTGTTGCTTTAGGCCCCGTTTACACGAAGGGAAAATCCAGATATTTCCCTGTGGCTTGGCCTCTCATTTACACAAAACCCTCGTTTTCACAGAAAACGATTATTTCTAAAAACTCCGGCCAAAGTGGAGATTTCTCAAAACGCCGGTTACGTGCTGTCATGTCAAATGGGAGAAACAGGGTTTTAGGTTCTCTCTTGTCAATTATGACAACATGACATCATGACTTTTGCGTAAACATAAACGCCACTTTCGAGTCAAGTGGCGTGTTATCTCTACACATTTTGAGCTATCCGCGTGTATCCACGTGTATGCGTGCATGTCTACGCCATTAACGTCGAGTGATTCCGCGTGTCTGTACACGCCGTCAAATGTCTGCGCGAAATGAAGCAAAATGTACATCTACATCTGGGGAATATCCTAGGATGGTAGGGGAACACTCATAAATGCCATTAACCCCAGTGATGGGTAGGTTTAGGGACGGGGTTGAGGTAAGTCATATATTTATATATACAGTAATAACGTTAAGTCAACGGCGTTCATAAACACGCTGAAAAGCGATTATGCGTCTTGATAGCGCGCCAAAAATCTAAATACGAATTGGCGTGTCATACACACGCTACTTCATGAGATCAGTCTGATTATGAGGCTTCTGATTGGCTTGCATGGCTTTACCCTTCTCCCTACATTGCCGGCCGCCCATAGGTTTGGCATAGTTATGATGGCGCTCGACGGCGTTTATAAATACCTGACTTTGTGTAAACGTGGCCTTAATAAGTGGGATAATATACATCCAGCTGGTTGTTATCACACTTGATATCATCTTTAATCTACGATGTGCATTATCCCTTACTTAAATATTGACCCTGCTCCTGCCGCCCTGCTCTTTAGACATCGGTATCGGTCACTGACAAAACCACATCCATCGACCACTAATTCTGGCCATGGAAACTATGTTAGAAACAGCAGAATAGAATTAAACATAACCAATCCACTATTGCTTTTGTTATTTGGTCCACAGTGGAGATCCAGACAAATGTGATATTTGGGGAAACACTCCCCTTCACCTGGCGGCAGCTAACGGCCATCTGAACTGTCTGTCCTTTCTGGTGTCATTCGGTACCAACGTGTGGTGTTTGGACAATGACTACCACACGCCACTGGACATGGCAGCTTCTAGGGGCCACATGGAGTGTGTTCGATATCTGGACTCTATCGCCGCCAAACAGATCACCATCAACCCCAAGCTGGTGAGCAAATTGAAGGACCGTGGCTTCCGTAATGCAGAGAAACGCATTTTGAACTGTGAAAAGCTTCAGCGCAAACATCACAAACGCATGGAGAAGCATTTCTTGAGAGAGAGCGCTGCGATGGACACGTCGGATACGATGAGTTACAGCAGTTTCAGCAGCACCTTGAGCCGAAGGATCCCCCAGTTCAACACCCTCGACTCCAACATGACGTACTCGCAGGTACTGTGTCTGAACACAAGGGTATAAGGGGCATCGAGCCAGTATCACAAACATAAATCCTTTGCTTAATGGAGTCAACCATTCGGTCAGTATGGAGAAGCAAGTTATACATTTTCTTCCAAAACCTAGTGAGCTGGCATTTTAAAACCAAGCTCGTTCCTGGAGGGCCACTGTCCCTGCAGAGTTTAGCTCCAACCCTGATCAAGCACACCAACCTGTGAGTTTCTACTGATCCTGAAGACCTTGATTAGCTTGCTCAGGTGTGTTTGGAGCTAAACTCTGCAGGGACAGTGGGCCTCCAGGACCGAGTTTGGGGAACCCTGGTCTACAGGGTGAAAATGACCTTGAGAAACTTCTCTCCTCTACAGGCAACGCTTCAGTCCACAACTAGAGGCCGGACCAAGATTCTGCGGCGTCTTGAGAAGAAGAAGCAAGGGGATGGGACGTTCAAGATTTCCGAAGACGGTCGAAGGAGTGTTCGCTCGATCTCTGGTCTTCAGCTGGGCAATGACGTCATGTTCATGAAGCAGGGTACATACGTCAGCCCACGCCAGCAGTCCAATCCTCGCCTCAACATCCGTAACATGTTTTCTGGTGAAAAGGACATACGGGAAGATGAAGATGACGATGAGGTAGACACTGTTTCCCACGCACTCAGCGATCCGGGTCTATATGATGCTGCATACTCCGAAATAAGTACGGATTCCGGTCGGGATTCTTTGTTCAACCGCCCAGGACTCGGTACGATGGTATTTCGTCGCAATTACGTGTCTGATGGGCTGTTTCGAATGGGACGAGATGAGGGTAGCGTGGTGGGGAGTGAACCAGTGGGACGAGTCCCGAACGTCCGCTTACGAGGGAGATTGCCCCTACGGTCACCCAGTCTCGATGACGTCAGCATAGGCAGCTCGTTGAGCCTCCAAGAGAGGAATTTACAGGTACGAACAAAAATTTGTTGATACTATATGGATGCCACTTGTTCTACCACCTGAGATAGAGTCTTGTACTTGCACTACATCAGGGATGGGCAGCTCTGGTCTTTGAGGTCCACTATCTTTATCCAAATCTAAAGCCTTGTTTATACTCGAGCGCGAGGCTCCGCTGAATGCGCGCGCACCTCTCCAAACGGACGAGGCGTTTATACTTGACGCGCTCGCCGTTGTGCTATTCTGTGAAACGACAGAGTAATTCTCCTCTAAACCACCAGGAATCAGCAGTGAAGTAGTAGTTTGCCGTTTATTGCCGTTTGCGGTATTAATTGCTGATTCATAAAAGAGTAAATGCAGTAGGTTTATTGTAGGCTACTTTCACTGCATGTAAACTAGTTAAACAACTGAAGCCTTATTGGGGATTATCACGCTGATGCGTAGTACTTCCGGATTCTGTGATCTTTGTGCACTGCCACTTCCGTTGAATCACCGATCTCGCTGGCAAACTGATGAAGGACTGCACTAAGTTTATTTATACAGCATCCCTGGTAAATTAGTCTGATTCACTAAAGTGCCGGCTGCAAACAAACGTGCTACCTTGTTTTATTTTAAAGTTTTAATCCACTTCTTCCTTATACTCAATTCAGTCGGGAATCCATGAAAACTTAAGTAGGGTTGGCGTTGTTGGTTAGATTTACAAAGTGGAACAGAGCAGTGACATAAATGGGCTCTATGCACGGCGGTATTTCCGGTGAAGCATTAGGGATGCTCGATAACTTCCGCCGATCATAGAGTCCAATGCAATACCGAGAATTTATATTGAATTTTATACTCCATGGTTATACTAATGAAACGTTAGTCACAAAAACAGATAAAACAGACACCCCTCGTTGTGTTTATGCTTCTTTTTAAAATCATATTAAATAAACATAACTATATATAAAATTACATCTAAACGTATGTACGTTTCGTTTCAAAGACGGGAGGACAGTAAATATTGAAGACTCTGCCATAATCCCGTTTTCTCCGGTTTTCCTCCGCTTTAATCTACACAACCGGAAATGGACGAGCATCCTTACGTCAAATGCGGAACTTATGCGTGCATATAGCCCATAGCATTCGTCTCAGGCATTGTTGAACTGCGTCGGAAGTGGACATGCACAAAGTTGACAAATCCCCCCCATGAAACCCGGAAGCGTGATAATCCCCTATTGGAGAGTGTTTAAACCTTAATTTATTAATTCTTAATCCGCTATTGTTGGTTTATTTTGTAGATGTAACCAATTACTTTAGACAAGTCCAAACTAGGTGCTTAATGCAAATGTGTTCCTGTTCACAAAATGAGATTTTATGGTCGCCCATCAATGCAAATGACTCTGTGTATAGAAGGATCATAAACATGCTGGTACAGATCCTCCCAGTTCGGCCAGATTCGGCTCGAAGTCGTTCATCTTCGGATGCGGCGCCGCGCGCAATGTTATAAAAAGTGCCGTGCACACCGCCAGGCGATACGGGTTTTGCGCACCCAACGCGCACGACCGCCCGCACCGCAATGACGCCATTTTTGCCGCGCCCTTCGCACTCTTGCGGACGCGTCGAGTATAAACAAGGCTTAACCGAGAGATTGTGTTTGATTTGGGATATAGCTAAACTCTGCAGGACAGTGGCTCTCCAGAACCAGATCTCCAAAAACCATGCTCATATGTGCTTGCTGAACATTTAATTTCACCGCCAAGGGCATTAATAGAGAGTTGGTTACTCTTATAGAAAGCTTTTACGTTAAATGTTAGAACATGACTGCAGGGATTTACTCCCGATCAGACGCAGTCCGGCACTGGACGTTTTGCAACATAACTGTTCAAAAGGGGTTCTGGGCAGGGGTCAGGGATATGTGAAGGCCATTCAAATTCTTCCATACTATAACATAATTAGTTTATTGACCTTTATGCATCCTGCTACAGACAAAGGCCCTATTTTAGTATACTTGCTGATGGGGTTGCATGCTTGCCTGCTTGACTATAACGCTTTTCTAACTCATTCTCATGCTAGGGCGTCATATAGTGACGCTTTTGACATTTCGTCTACATCCAACGCACATGGTACCCTTTAGCGTCAACATGAGAGGCAGATATATATATATATATATATGGACCAGAAAGCGCCTCCTAGTGGTCTAACCCTAAATCCAGCGCACATGGCACCCTTTACATTTACATTTATTCCTTTAGCTGACGCTTTTATTCAAAAGTGACTTACAATTGCTATATATGTCAGAGGTTGCATGCCTCTGGAGCAACTAGGGGTTAAGTGTCTTACTCGAATCACAGTGGATTCGAACCCGGGTATCTCACACCAAAGGCATGTGTCTTATCCACTGCACCACACCACCTCTTTAGCATCAATATAACACGCACAGAGCTTTGTTTGGTTATGGGTAGGTTTAGGTCTGGGGTAGTGTTAGGGTTAGACCACTAGGAGACGCCTTCTTGCCCATATATATCTGTATCTCATATCGACGCTAAAGGGTGCCATGTGCGTTGGATGTAGACGAAATATCAAAAGCATCACTATATGACGCTTTGGGATGAGACCGGTCTGGCTTTTCTTAGTAAGTTAAATATGCAAACCAGGGGTGCGTTTCCCGAAAGCATCGTTAGCCAACTATGGTCGCAAGTTCCGTCGTTACCAATAGAGTTCAATGGAAATTGCGACCAACTTACGACCATAGTTGGCTAACGATGTTTTCGGGAAACGCACCCCTGTTAAGTAAAAGTGGGTGTCCAGAGACTTTGCTAGTTCTGACGTTGGCGGTGTCCTATAGGATTTGCCATGGGAGGAAGGAGACCTCGGTTTGGAGGAGGAGGATGACGAGCTACAGCCATCATCGGCTCCTTTGGAAGTGTTCCTGGCATCTCAGGGACTGAGTGACTTCTTGTCCATCTTCAATCGAGAGCAGATGGACCTGGAGGCGTTGCTGTTGTGCTCTGAGCAGGACCTCGTTAGCATCCACATCCCGCTCGGACCCCGCAAAAAACTATTGGATGCGTGCAAGAGACGCAACAACGTTATCGACAGAGCTGACGGCATGCAAGACACTATGCTGTAAAAGAGTGTGTATGTCTGTTCCAAAACCTAGCGTACACCCTTGCTCACTGCATAGGCTACATGATACCCAAAGGAAAGGTAAATCAATTTTAATTAGTATTTTTATCAGTACTACTTAATAAGCAGCATTTCTCTCAACTTGTCCACCATTTCGGATGTATTATTTCTCTGAGCTCGTTGCATTCTAGGATTTCTTTCTCTGCAAATGATACACTCGATGCTGTCTGAGAATCTGGCCAAAGCAATGCATTTCAAGATATATTCAAGATAATTACCTGCCTGTGCCTACTTTTTTGAACCACTTCTCGCCAGGAGCTAGTATGATCTCAATTGACCCTGTTCATGGTGTCTTAAGGTGAATGGACATCATTTCATGGGCATCTTATGGTCATATTATTCCAAATAAAACAATGTGTTTGGCTTAGTATTTCTAAGCAACATACATTAACTTTCTCTTCCTCTGAAATTACTTTGTTTTTCTGCTAGCGTCTGTGCAGGCTGTTGAATAATATTAATATAGCCACACCCTACTTGTGCACTTCTGTTAAACAATGCTTTGTCTAAAACCTGTTCAGTCAATACCAGAATGATAAAATCAATTTCCATCCTTCTCTTCCAATCACAAATCCTGTTTTATTTTGAAATGCGTGATATTGCGGAAGTAAAATGGGTTGCACAATGCATTTCACATATTTAAAATGCTTCTAATACCTGCATTTGGAACTGAGCCATTGTGCGTGAGCACATGTGTGTGTGTATGAGTGAGTGAAACAACTGCCTCCCAGTGGCTGGGAGAAAAACTACAGGTCTTCCATATGGTCACACATCACTTTCTATCTCTATTCCTGCTCACAATGAGGTTATACTTGGAGAATGAGGTGGTCATGTGGTTACCCTTTTCGTTTTGTGGTATAATTTGCATAAACTCTTACCAGCTTGAGGTTTATCCAAGACACTCTGTGAATTGGCATGCATATGGTTACTGTATTTTAAGACTAATTCAACTCAATTCAGACCTTGCCTAAATATGACAATGTTAGCACAGATTTGCAAGTGATGGAGCAACAAATCTACATATCTGGTCTTTAGTTTCCCACATTTTCCCCAGATTGCGTTAAATTGCTTTTTATTTAATTTAATGCATTTAATGGAAAATATAGTAAATATACTTTTAGATCAAAAAGTCTTTAAGATCCAGGTCAGATGTGTCCAAACTTGACTTGTATATGCAAACATTATATCATTTGAACTGATTTCATATGCATTCAATGTTTGTTTGTTTTTTTTTTATATTTGGGATTGTTTAGTTGTGCATACATACTGTATATGAAGAGTTCAGATGCAAAAGCCTCTAAATGCCATTTGAAATTTTCTTCTTTGATGATGATTTTTATGAAACCTGTATATTTAAGTTCAGTAATTTCACTTAAATAACAATTAATAGGTAATTATCATCGTCATTTAAGTGAAATGACTGAACTTAAATATACAAGTTTGATAAAAATCATCATTAAAGAAGAAAATTTCAAATGGCATTTAGAGGCTTTTGCATCTGAACTCTTCATATGGAGATTTGGACAGCATCGATGTCCAGCCAAAACACATTGCAGTTTGACTCATGGGAAATGTTCTGTATGTTGGCAATCTACAGCTTTCTGCGGATGCTTTCTACTGACTCCAGCTGAGAGATTGAGGAGTTTGGGTGTGTGTGAAATCTCTTGTTTGTACAGTTTCATAGATGTACTGTTTCGGTTCCGTGTTTGCTATTGATCGAGCGCAGTCAAAGCTTCTGGCTCAGCGGGTGACATGTTTGTTCTGGATACTGTGTTCCTCTGCTATCTGCTCATTTATGGGTGTGTGTGCAGCAGGGTTGAGAGACTGACATGCTGAAAGCTGATATAACTCTTGTTACTTTATCTGTCTCCATCTGTACATACACACCTATAGCTATACACTGCTGTCCTGACTCACATTTATGGTAGTGTGTCCAATGCTTGTCTGAATGCAAATGTAATGCTTTATTTGTTCCTGTGTGTTTTTCTCGCTTTTACGTGTTCGCTTGCTCACAAAACACGCGCAGAACAGATTTCTGTGTTAATGTTTTCTAAACCCATTCTTGTGTAAGTATTCACATTATTTTGGGTTGTAAATGTAAAATGTTTAAAAAAAAAATCTGTTCAAGTAATTCATAAATATTCATAAAATATTATGTTTACATAATATATGCGGGTGCACTGTGTATAATTATTTTATATATATATAAACACACACACATGCTTGTATTTAAGAAATATTTGCATTTATATTATAAATAAATATAAATATTTTATATATAAATAGTTTTTTTTTCTTAAATATACATGCATGTGTGTGTATTTATATATATAAAATAATTATACACAGTGCACCCACATATATGTAACACAAACTTTTATTTTGGATGTGATTAATCTCGATTAATCGTTTGACAGCCCTAAAAAAATCAACCTCTATCTTTGCAAAATAAGAGGATGAGGCATTTAAAGCAAGACATTCATTTGTTTTGCATTATGTTTCATGATTGTTTCATTTTTGCTTGTGCTCTTTCCTCTCATCTTTTGAGGTCTTGCATTTTTTTATGATACTCGAAATATAATTATTTCATGATTGTCCCTGACTATGCCAGGTCATATTTCAGCCTATAAAATCACAAGAAATATGAACCAGACTAATTTTCAGGGAAGCCAAATGCCAATATTTTCAGTGACAAATTGTGGATAGTTGTGTTACAATGTTCATTAAATAAATGTGTCATTATTACCATTGTGATTTTTGATTTTGTTTGCATTCAGTGGACTGTAGAATCGCTCACATCCTTCCTGCTTTTCTTTTTCAAGTCAAGTCACATTTATTTATATAGTGCTTTTCACAATACAGATTGTATCAAAGCAGCTTCACAGTGATAACATGAAAGTAGTACAACACAGATCAATAATATTGTTAAATATTAAATATCCCTCATATTTTTCTCTCTTTCTTTCTTTTTTCCCGCTCTGACCCTATATTATTTTGCTTCAACCTTTCTTTTGTCTTCTGCCAAGTAAAGTAAAAGAGAGAGAGGAGGGAGAACAGGGTTTGTAAATACATGAGTGAGTCCACAGATAAGAGAGACAGTTTATTCAATAGCATATGAGAAGTGTTATCTGTGTGTTCAGGACACAACGTCCCCCTCATGGATAATAGCAGAAATCTTTGTCCTCGTGGGAACATTTTTAGTCCATAAGAGGAAAACTGCTTATAAATCAAACTAAATTATGTTTTTTGAAAATGTAAAAATGCATAGGAATCTGTGATACGCTCTCAGAAAAAAGTACAAAAGCTGTCACAGGGGCTGTACCTTTTCAAAAGGTACACTTTTGTCCATTTTAGGTACTAATATGTACATTTTAAGTGGTAATATGTACATTTCAGGTGCTAATATGTACATTGTAGGTGCTAATATGTGCATTTTGGGTGCTAATGTACATTTTAGGTGCTAATATGTACAGTTTAGGAGTTGATATGTACATTTTAGGTGCTAATATGTACAGTTTAGGTGTTAATATGTACATTTCAGGTGTTAATATGTACATTTTAGGAGTTAATATGTGCATTTTGGGTGCTAATATGTACATTTTAGGTGCTAATATGTACATTTTAGGAGTTAATGTGTACATTTTAAATGCTAATAAGTACATTTTAGGTGTTAATATGTACATTTCAGGTGCTAATATGTACATTTTAGGCGCTAATATGTACCACTAAGGTACCAAAATGTAGCCTTTGGGTACAAAAGTGTACCTTTTGAAAAGGTACAACCCCAGTGACATCTTTTGTACCTTTTTTCTGAGAGTGGTGGTTTCTGGGATATACAGTTTGTACAGTATAATAATTATGTCCTATAAAACATGGAAACTTACATGTGCATTCCCTTTAGATCCCCATGGCATACCACTAAATTTTGTCTTTACAGTATATGTCCTTTTTTGTAAGCCCAATGAGGATGAGAGTATTAATCATACATAATTAAAATGTAAAATGCAGAAAGAGTTCTGTGATGGGTAGGGTTAGTGTAAGGCAGTTTGTATGGTATAAAAAAACAATTAGGCTACGTCAAAGGAGAGTTACCATTTAACATGGTGTATGTGTGTGCGCCAGTGCTTTAGTGTGTGTGTGTGTGTGTGTGTGTGTGTGTGTGTTCTTGTTTTCTTGCAGCCCTGAGGACACTCCTGCCAAAGGCATCGCCGTGGGAACGAGAGAGAGAGAGAGAGAGAGGGGGGGGTGTCTGTTTCTAGCGCAGTCAGCAGTAAAGTCCCTCACTACCTTGTTTCGCGGACGGGACGGGCCAGGACGGTAAGCGGGTACGCGATGCGCCTCTGAGTCCGGGGTCTAGCGCGATCATGAAGAACATCCCCGAGAAGAGGAGCGAGAGCGGCGGCCTGCGCGGCCCCGCGGCCCGGGATGATGATGAGTGCGCGGACGCGGAGCGCGAGACGCTGATGATGGAGCTGGCGCGGCTCGTGCAGGAGAGTGTGCGCGCGAGCAGCTGGTGGGAGAGGAGGGGGGTCGACTGCACCATCCTGACCGCAGCCTTCGTCAGTTTACCTGCAGGTAATGAGAAACACAACACACTCCTGGCGAATCTCGTCAAACTAACTAAACACAGCCTAGTCATACTAACGTTATTCTGAAGCGTATTCAATAACAATTAACCGCATTTCCCATTTAAATGTCCATGATGCAGCAAAACTAATGACGATGATGTGTGGGGGGAAATTATATTGTTTTAATAGTAAAGTAGTAACCTATTTGTATTGTTTTTTTTTTTTGTTTGTTTGTTTGTTTTGGTGTTTGACAATTATTTAGTAAGAAATAAGAATGATTTAAGTAAATATTTTTTTAAGTACAATCAACTTGGATGTTTAAGTCATTGCAACTTAAATTACATTAAACTGACTTTCGTTTTCAGCTTAAATTACATTAAACTGACTTTAAAAAAGTAGAAAATTCTTTAGCTTATTTTGATGAGTTAAAGCCATGTGAAAACATATGTTGTTGTTGTTATAACTTATATTTATTTGTTAATGTATTACAAATATAATTTTATTCCAAGTATTTTAAAATGTTTTTGTTTTGTTTTGGAAATGTTTTTTGACATTCACCCATTAAAGTGTGTGTTTTATATTGAGGGTGTATCAGAACATCTAACTGTATATTGCGAGTATGAAGGTGTGTAATGTTATTAATAGGGAGTGTTTTGAATAATGTGCAATTTAAATTAATTGTTTATTGTGCAGTCCCAGGGTGTGACAGTGTGTCAGATGGTTATTGGGTGATTAACTTATTAAAATGACACACAAACTCAGCAGAAGTCGATATTGCTTCAGATTTGTGCCAACACTCTAAAAAATGCTGGGTTGTTTTAACCCAATTTTGGGTAAAATATGGACAAACCCAGCCATTGGGTTAAAAATGTAATTTAAAAATGTAACCCAATGGCTGGGTTTGTCCATATTTTACCCAAAATTGGGTTAAAACAACCCAGCATTTTTTAGAGTGAAATATTTGGATCCATAAAAAAGCTTTATAACCTTTCAGACACTGGCTATGGTTTACGGCTCCTGTGGGGTCGTTGTCATGGCGACCGGTTGGGTTTGCGTCCTCTCTCCCATAGGGAAGATCCAGTTTCCTTCACAGTGACTCGTCTTTCAGGGAGAAAACGATGGCACGACTCCGGCTCCTCCGGTTAAACGGCTTCATTATGAGATAAAAAGATCAAACTGAATCATTTCGGCATCCGTTGAGATTCAGCAGGGTGGCAGTGTGTCTGGACATAATGATCTGGATGGAGACAATTATTTACAGAAAAAACAAAGCAAAACAAAAACGGCCTAATCTACGCAACACTTTACGAAAAAATGTGGTATCCCTTTCCATAAGGTCTCATTTATTAATGCATTAGCTAGATCAATATTTTCTTGCAGCATTTGTTAATCTTTGGTATTGTTGGTTTATTCATGTTAGGTCAAAGTGCATTAAAGGAGTAGTTCACTTTTAAAAAAACTTTTGCTGATAATTTACTCACCCCCATGTCATCCAAGATGTCCATGTCTTTCTTTCTTCAGTCGAAAAGAAATGAAGGTTTTTGATGAAAACATTCCAGGATTTTCTCCATATAATGGACTTCAATGGGGTCCAAACGGTTCAAGGTCCTACACTCTTTGAAGAAATGGTTCTATTTAGAACCAGAAATGGTTCCATCCCCCGCTTCATATATGGAACTCCAAAATGGTTCTATATAGAACCTTTTTTTTTTTTGGTAAAAGGTTCTATTGGCCAAGTATGGAACCCCAGGGTTCTATATAGAACCCAGAGGAACCCTTTGTATAGAACCTTTTAGGGGTTCCAAATACGTAGCGCTGATAGAACCTTTTAAGGTTCTATATAGAACCTTTTCTTCTAAGAGTGTAATGAGAACTCAAAAAAAGATTCGTTCATTTTGATGAACGAGTTCGAACAGGAGAGTCACGAATGCGCATCACAGAACAGAGCAAGGCGAGCATTTGTGCTTATAAAACTTAAACTTTATTTTTGAAATGAGCGATCGCTTGGCTAGATAAGACCCTTATTCATCGTCTGGTGTCGTAGCACTAAGAGTTTTGAAAATGTACACATTCCTTGTGAAAATAGCACCAAAGCGAATAAAAAAAACTGTAGGCTAATATCCAAATACACTTTAAAAAAATGCTGTTTTTTATGTAAATGGATCACTATTGTAAAGTTTTGCCAAAAATGTGTTAATATCAATACACTGTATGTTTATTATAATATTTGCTTGCTGATATGCATTTAACCTAACATCAAATGGCACATGATTTATGTGTCATATCTTTGATTATGCAGGTGTTGATGTTCATATCTTTAGCTTGAGTCGAACGCTGCTGATGCTGTTCTCGTGTTTGCAGGGTTCGTGTTGTTGGGTTCGTCTCAGATGATGTGTTTCCTGTTGGGTTTGCTGATGATGGGTGTTGCTCACGCGGTCATCACTGTTAAAGGGACACATCTGGCCAGTCACGGGGCGCTCAGCGAGTCTCCGGCCTGGGCGCACTTCTGGGCCGTCTTCTTCATCGAAGTGAGATCCAATATATATTCAGTTCACATTTATTTGTAGCGCTTTTCACAATACACACACATACACTCTAAAAAATGCTGGGTTGTTTCAACCCAATTTTGGGTCAAATATGGACAAACCCAAATGTTGGGTTTAAAATGTAATTAAACAAATTACAGTTCAAAATGAAAGTTGAAGTTGGGTTCAAATTTTAAATGACATTTTCAACCCAACATTTGGGTTTGTCCATATTTGACCCAAATTTGGGTTGAAACAACCCAGCATTTTTTTTAAGGTGTAGTTTCAAAGCAGCTTTACAGAAAATGCATCATTTCCTGTTATCAGAGGAAACTGTCTTAGTATGTACATATACAAAATCACAGTTAGCTAAAAGTATATTCATTTAAACAATGTAATCATTTAGGGCAGAAACAATGAGCTCATTGAAGTTATAAATACTTGATTGTCAGAGTTTGCTGGAGAAATGAAATTAATCAACACATTGAATATAGGGAAATATATCCTTGTAAAGCACCATTAAACGGTATTATCTGAAAAATACAGTGGTTTTACCATTTAATATTATTATTAGTCCCACTGTACTTTTCATTTCCATTTTTCAAAATGTTCACACAGCTCACGCTCTGCAACATGAAAACTGCATAAGAATGGAAAGAATTTCACCGATTAATTCTTCATGAATTAACTTTGAGATTAACAGGATTTAGATTTCGTGTACATCCTCTCAAGAATGTAAAAGATCATAGTAACAGACTGTACACGGCACTGAATAATACATTTTATAATTTTTTTCAACAAATGATCATTGCAGATTATGTTAGCACAACAGTTTCAGTGAAATAAACATTTAATATAAATTAAATATTTGCATTATTATATTATTTAATTTAATAGTTTAATGCAATATAAATATTAAATGAGATTGTTTATTATTAAAAATAGCCTATGTAATATATAATAATGAAATGCACTGTTCCCTGAGGTGTGCGGCTCGTTCTCGGCGCGGGCTGGTGTTCAGGCTCATGTGAAGATGCATCACGCTCACACTAACGTGATCGGCCTGGGAGACTCCAGCACGTGGAAGATGCCTTTCCTTCCTCGATCCGTGTATCTGTTCATCGCTCCGCTGGCCGTCCCCATCATCACACCTCTCGTCGCCGTCGGTGAGTAGCTTTTCCATCAGTTATGATGACGAGAGACCTTATGTGCTCCTAAATTATGTCTGACTAACTCAGACATGTTTAAAGTAGGGCTGTCAAACGATTATGTGGGTGCACTGTGTATAATTATTTTATATATATAAATACACACACATGCTTGTATATATTTAAGAAATATTTTAATGTATGTAGATTAATGTATAATTTATATTCTATATATAAATTAAAAAAAATTCTTAAATATATACATGCATGTATGTGTATTTATATATATATATATTAGGGCTGTGCAAAAATTAATTGCGATTAATCGCATCCAAAATAAAAGTCTGTGTTTACATGATATATTTGTGTGTGCTGTATATAATTATTTTGTATATATAAATACAAACACATGCATGTATATATTTAAGAAAATGTTTTATTCATAAATAAAATATTTATATTTATATAATATAGATTATGTATTTATATGTATATACAGAATTTAAGCGCAAATAATTCTTAAATATATACATGCATGCATACGTATTTATATAGACAAAATAATTATATACAGCACACACAAATATATTATGTAAACACAGACTTTTATTTTGGATGCAATTAATTTTTGCACAGCCCTAATATATATACAAAATAATGATACACAATGCACCCACATTTATTATGTAAACACAAACTTTTATTTTGGATATACAATAAAGTGATTTTGCTGCATTTTTACTCTCAGTGAGGACAGAAAATGACTTTTTTGCTATATAGTCTCAGAATAAAGGTACAAAAGCTGTCACTGGGGGCCCTTTCTAAATTGAACACAAGCACAGACAGTCACTTTCACAAAACACAGTTCATTTACAACCAGAAACAAAGAAAACAAACAATAACTAGACTTCACAATACTCACAGAACCGAATAAACAAACACAGAGATCTTGCATGGAACACATAATTACAGAGGTACAGGTGACACTAATGAACATCAATACTAACGAGGGAACAAGGGGCGCGGCATGCTAATACAACATTAACTAACAAGGAAACGAGGTTAAACATTAGACAATGCAAACACCCGGCCATGTGTTAGCACACAAAACACTTTCAAAAGCTAAGTAACCCAAAGGTATCTACACTCTAAAAAAAATGGTGCTAAATAGCACTAAAAGTGGTTCATTTGCTTGTAATCATCTTATCTTTGTCATATGGTGCTATGTAACCATAAGAGGTGCCATAGAGCACGTTAACCACCCTAGAGAACCACTGAAGAACCAAACTGGGCTTAACAGGTTCTTTAAATGGTAGTGGTGCTATATAGCACCATGACCACCTCAAAGAACCCCTGAAGAACCTTTCTTTTTTAGAGTTTATTGGTTAGCCTGGATGCTAGCCGAGCTTAGCCCCGCCCACAGCATCTGAGGATGGGAAGTTCGGTCTGGACTTGATCCGTTTGGAAGCAAGTATTCCTGAACCAAAGCTGTTCGGACCTATCAAATCGTCAGGGCGGGCTTTATACGATGATGGACAGATTATCAACCGTAACGTAATCCAAAGAGCGCTTGGGTTGAGTTAGTTTACAACAAAGATGGCTGCCGCTGGAGAACTGAGATGTATCTGTTATAGAAGATGTCGACGACAGCGCATTCATTTTAAAAGAGGAACAAGGCATTTGTCGAGTGCAGAGGCATTTTCTTTCCTGGTTGGCTTGAAACGCCCCATAATCACAGGCCAATGGAGCCGTATCAGACTCACATGAGTATGACGACGTCAGGCTACCTATTGGTACCAAAAGTGCACATATTAGTACCTAAATGGTACATCCTGGAACCTTTTGAAAAGGTTTGAAAAACCTTTTGAAACCCCAGTGACCGCTTTTGTTTCCTTTAATCTGAGAGTGCATAGACATGTACACTAGACCTCACCTGGGGGTTCTAAGCATGCGTCAAAACCGCCGCCATCTTGGAACAGGGGTTTTGTCATAGGAAGTAGCTAGGTAACGCTGCTATCTCTGCCTTTACTTCGAATTCATTGATGGTGGCGGACTTTTGTGCAGCGTATGATGTTCACGGATGAAATCTGAACTAGGAAGAATGTTTTTTAAAAAATAAAAATAAAAAAATGTTCTTTCTGGAATCAATGATAAATACATGACTGACCGTTGGAACAAACCAAAAAAAAAAACAAGAAAAATCGCATTCATGATGAGTTATGGTGATTTTATTTGCGTTAGACCTGTGTCTACTACATTGACGCTGATGCATTAAAGTGGAGGGGCTCCCCTGTTTCAAGATGGCGGCTCTATTGACGCATTCGTTCCAATGAACTGCCGTAGCCAAGGTGAGGTCTAGTGTATATGTCTATGCTGAGAGTGTAGCTGCGTTACAGTACATGCGTTTCCATCTGAGATCTTCTGTGCTCGTGTGAGTGAGTGTTTCATGTGTTTGTGTTTCAGGTCAGCTGAAGGGTCAGTCTCCGCTCCAGATCATGCGCACCGTGGTGTGTGTGTGTGTGGGGTTTTTCTCTCAGTATTACCTGCTCAGGTGTGTGTCAGGGCTGTCGTGCAGCTCTGCTCTGCTGGTCATGCTTCTGTGTAGAGCCATGTTCTCCCTGCCGTACATACACGTCAACATATTTCAGGTGAGATATACGTGCAGAAAACTCATTCGTCCACAAAACCGCCGATAACTCGACATGCACGATTGCTCAATTACAGGAGTTCGGTGATCTGACAATAAAACAGCCCTATAGCAACACCCTAACAACCACCCACAGCATCCCAGCATCATGACTACAAACATGAGCACCGCTAATCTGCAGTATTTTAAATGATTTGCCCCGCTTATCTTCAGAAAAGCTGTTTTTGCGTGCTCAGAAAATATCACTTTTCAGAAAATATAAAAATATAATTGTTTTTCATGTTTAGAAAATATAAATTAAATTATACCACTTATTCATGATTCATTTTCACACTATCTTTAGAAAATATAGTAGATTTTGCATTCTACTGTGGTTTTATGCATGCTCAGAACATAAAAATTACATTATTTACACTACTAATCTTCAGAGAAATATAAAATAGATAGTTGTTTTTGCATGCTCACAAAATATAAATGACATTTATTCCACTTATCTTCAGAAATATAGTTGCTGCATGCTCAGAAAACATAAATTAAATTATTTACACTACTTACCTTCCCAAAATATAAAAATAGTTGTTTTTGCATGTTTAGAAAATATAAATTGCATTATTTATGCTCCCTATCTTCAGAAAAATATAAAATGTATTGTTGTTTTTGCATGCTCACAAAATGTAAATTACATTTATTCCACTTATCTTCAGAAATATAGTTGCTGCATATTCAGAAAATATAAATTATATATTTGCATGCATGCTACAGTTGTTTATGCATGCTCAGAAAATATGAATTCAATTATTTACACTACTTCACAAAATATAAAAATAGCTGTTTTTGCATGTTTCGAAAATATAAATTATATAATATATAATTATTAAAAATATACTTGTTTTTGCATGCTGAAAAAATATAAAATACATTTATATTAGGGGTGTAACGATACCCTCATGTCATGATTCGATACATATCACGATACTGAACACACGATATGATGTTATTGTGATACTCCAAGACATCTGGTAAAAGGTAAACAAAAAAATTTACTGTTTATTAAAAAAAAAAAAACTTTGATATTACATTGTGGGTTTAAATGAATAGGTTTGGACTCTATTAGGACAATAGAGACAGCAGAATAACAATATTCATGATTCTGAAGCTGAAACTACAGAATTATTGTAGACGAATATGCTTGAACGCTTTCACTGACTAGATTTAAAATAATGTCGGCCACTTTATACTGGTAACATCAGGCATTTGGCATTATCAGGACCCACCAATATTCCCACATTGCATTATTATACATTATTTTCACTCTACATAGTTTAATGTAGTACTAAAACTCTACACTAAACACTGACACTAAAACTTTTTTCTTTATTTTGGGGGGACTATCCACAATACGTACTGTGATACGATATGTATTGTGGCATGATATATTGTTACACCCCTAATTTATGCTACTTATCTTCAGAAAATATGTTGTTACCACTCATTTTTAGAAAATATATATATTATTTATGCATACTCGTGATACCAGTGGTACAAAAATGACAGAAGTTGTAGTATGGTTGTGGTCAGCAGCATCACATGACCCACTATCAGCAGAAAGTCTCTCTCAGTACAGTAACACTCCAGCACTACATTACTCTCTCTCTCTCATAAGAGTAATCTGAGCGTGAACTTTCAGAGCTATTCAGCTAACGTCTGCTTTGTGTGTCTCTCCATCCTTTCCCCCGAGACCCGCTGAAAGCAGCTTTGTTCCCCTCTCCTGCGTGCTTGCGGAGGTTCACAGGGTTCATTTGTAAATTCACGCATGATTTTCCCAGGCAGAGCGAAGGCAGAATGTGCTTCTGTGTTACGCTGATCTCTGAAGTCCGTTTTGTCTAGTTCGGGCCCCTGTGGCGTCAGTGGCGCCCGTAACCGCTTCAAACGTCACACACACACACACACACTAAACCGAAACACTGAATCACTAAAAGGGTCGTGCTATTGTTATAATGTTGCAGTACAAGTTTTCCATGATCTGACCTCCGTGTTTTTGCAGCACATCGGACTGCCGATGTTTTCCGCCGCTAGCCGTCCCAAACGGATCTACCAGATGACCCACGGAGTCCTGAACCTTCCCCGAAACCCAGCGCTGGACTGGACCTTCGGCCATTCCCTCATCAGCTGCCACGTCGAGCATCACCTCTTCCCATTCCTGTCCGACAACATGTGCCTGAAGGTGTGTGTTCACACACACAAACACATGCATTCCTCAACTTATATACTGACATGGAGCCCACACTCTAAAAAATGCTGGGTTGTTTTAACCCAATTTTGGGTCAAATATGGACAAACCTGAAATGTTGGGTTAAAAATGTAATGTAAAAATTTAACCCAACGGCTGGGTTAGTCCATATTTGACCCAAAGTTGGGTTAAAACAACCCAGCATTTTTTAGAGTGCAGTGTTTCTAAAAAATTGCAGACCCCCCCCCCAAAAAAAATTTTTTTTTTTAAATTGTCATTTAAAATACTTAAATTATTTTACGTATTGCTTATATTACTGAATTATTTCAGTATTGAATGTTTACTGTTTTTATTTATGCTGCATTTTAATAAAATTAAATAATTGAATTAATAATTAAATAAGATGTAATTATTAATCTATTACAAATACTTAATTAATGTAAAGTTTATTATTTTACTGTAATATTTTTGTATGGAATATTTTAATTCGATTAAATTATTAAGTTAAATTAAGATGCAGCATAAACAAATATAGCAACAGTAATGAAGTAAAAGTAATCAAAATAGATTCATAAAAGGGGAAAACTAATATATTACGATATGGCAAATATATATATATATATATATATATATACAGTATTTATATATACAAGTAAACAATTTAACTAAGGATTTATTTAACAATTTAATTTAATATTTACATTAAATTAAAATGCAGCACAAAGTAACAATACAATTCACAAAAAGGAATAATTTATTAATTTAGATAACATAACATATATAACGTTAACATACTAATAACATATATATATATATAATATATATATATAAAACATTATAAATTAAATTATAATATGAGAGTAAATAGTTAAAATATATATATATATATATATTAACTATTTACTCTCATGTTGTAATTTAATTTATAATTTTTTCTTAACAAATAAACAAAACCTTTCACAAAAAGGATTAAACTTAATAAGAAAAATTACTCAAACGAGACACACAGAAGCAAAACAAGTTACAAAGAAAAAACTATAAATATGATGATAAATAAACAGTAATCGTGTGTGTGTGTGTGTGTGTGTGTGTGTGTGTGTGTGTTCTGGCTCAGGTGAAGCCCATCGTGTCTCAGTTTCTGAAGGAGAAGAAGCTGCCGTATCAGGAGGACGGGTACGTGTCCCGTCTGCGTCTCTTCTTCCACAAATATCAGGAGCTGATGGTGTTCGCTCCACCCATCACCGACCTCGTGGGAGTGCAGTGACCGAGGGAGACGATGAAGAGGAGGACTCAACAGAGCATGGACACTGACATGATGGACAAGTGTCATGCGTTTCCAAATGCTTCCATATCATACACACACTTAACTGGTGCATTAGAACTGAAGTCAACGTTTCACAACCCATTTTACTTCCATAACGTGTCATATTTATGAGTTAAACAGGGTATTCAAGAAGAAAACTAAGTGTAGGATGAGACTTGAATGCAGAAATGGGAAGTAATTTTACATATGCATCAAACATGGTGAAGAATTATAAAGACAAACATGTGTCGGTTTAGAATAATGTGCACTGATGAATCATGAAAACATCAGGAATCTGTAATAAGGAAAAAAGGGGATCAGTTTTGATTCCACAGTCACTCGCAGCCTCGTTTAAAAATGATGCTTTCATATAAACATATTAAGAAAGCAGGATTTCCTTTAGACAACGCTTAGCTTAAGGACATGACTGAATGTAAAGATCATTGCCTTATGTGCAATGACATCAGATCAGTGATAATACTGCACTGCAGCTCTCAGCACATACGACCTCTGACCCCCAACAGCTCTCAGCTTCAACAACTCCATTAACACTTAATGATGGATAAAACTTTACCTAATCTATACAAGACAATTAGCAGAAACTGTCATACACAGGGGAAACAACTCATTCTAACAGAGTTTGCAATACATTATGCATTTATATTAAATGTGATGCTGGCAAACAAACATATATTTTGCCCATATGCTAATAACAATCCTATAATATGAGTGCAATATAAACAAAGCCCACAGTAGAGTTCAGTACATGTAGCTATGACATTAATATGATCTAAACACATAATCATGTTCACAGTATTACAGTAGTAATTTTGCACTAATTTAATTTTTTTTTTTTTTTTTTTTGGGGGGGGGTTGAGTCATTTTAACCAAAATCATTCACTTTCGATGTGCTGTTAGTGAATGCACATAAATGTGTGAGAGAGAATGTCAAAATGAACATTTAAGATGTGCATTGATTTTACTGACCAAATAAATTGAAGTAAACATTCGACTGTTTTCGTGTGTGACTTCAAACACACCGCTCATATTGATGACTTTCATGTTGCTTTTATGGCGTTTCATTGTCTGTCCCCTTTTAACATGCATTGTATACAAATAGAACAAAGGTTTCCTGATATAGAAAGTCAGATGGGATTGGAAGACCATCAGGGGAGTACAAAATAATAATAATAAATAAATATGATAGGTTTGTATTTTTAAATATTGTGTATATATATATATATATATATATATATATATATTCGTAGAAGAGCTTTGATCTTATATCACTATATAAACTGCTTTATTTTTCACGGAATAAAGATATCCAGGTTCGGATCATGTTCCCTTTGTCCAGCAGGAGGCAGCACTGACCTTTATCTCGAATGAGTCAATATATCTGAAAAGATTCTTCTGTAGTACACGTCTGTAAGACATTATTTTACAGTTTGATTTATACAACTTTTCATATTACTTGGAAAATATCACATTCATGTGAAAAAATGGGCTAAAGCTAAGCCAAGCTTTGAACATTTTATGAAAGAGATGAAACAATATGGTAATTCATTAGATAAAATTAAGAACAAAAAAAGCAAGAAAGACCTATGAAGCGTTATGTAACTTTAATTTATTGTAACTTTACCCCTGGCATGATTTTTTTTTTCTTTTTTTCTATTTGTTATGAGTTGTATTGTCATGTAAATCTCTTTGTATATTCTTTGTTGCAATAAAAAAAAAAAATTACAATCAAACCCTAATCCAAACCCATACATGTAATATTACTCAGTACTTAAATGTATAATTACAGTGAAACAAGTGTAACCCACTTTATTTTACAGTCCTGTTCCCCATGTTACCTACATGTAAATACACATATTATAAAATAAAGTGCAACCAATTGATTGTATTTGTTAACAACATGAAGGGCCTGGAATGCATCCTGTGTGAGTGATGGTATTGTTACATTTTTACACCGGTTTTATCATTCACTTTCAATCAATGTATGGAAAAAGGAGCAGCTTGAACATTCTGCCTAACATCTCCTTTTGTGTCCCACAAAAGGGTGTGTGGGTGAATAATTGAATTGTTATTTGAGAAACCATATTACAGTATCAAAACACCACCATAACAGCAACCACATGCCCTCATGATCTGCATACTGACTCCGCCCACATCACAGTGTAACCACGCCCACACTGCCTCTGGCTAGGAGGAGAATATGAGGAACTGGTTGAGTTTCAGGGGGAGTGGCTTGGATCAACTCACCTGTCATTCATTCCTTGGGTTTGGCTGCAACTTTAAACTGAAGTCGCTCATGACACTTGAAGCCAGACAGACAGAAAGCAGTCATGGGCGACGTGGTACTCACAGCAGATCTGCCAACAAGAAGCAAAAGTTTAGATAAACTCGAGCAGAAGTCTACAGAAGAGGAGAAGACGATCCAGGTGAATGGATCTCCACAGACAGACGGAGAAAAGGTCAGCAAGATCACCGAGGAAAGCAAGATTCAAGAAGACCTCCAGGAATCGGAGGACCCCCAGAAGCCCCAGGACGAAGAGCCCGCGCTGGGGCCAGATGACGTCACGTGTGACTCCTGCATCGACCGACCGTGCCGGGCCAAAAAGTCGTGCTTGACATGCCTGGTGTCTTACTGTGAGGACCACCTGAGACCACACCTGGAGAACGTGAAGTTTCAGAGCCACAAGCTGGTGGAGCCGCTGCGGGACATCGAGAGACGCACGTGTGAGACTCACCGCGCGCCGCTGGAGCTCTACTGCCTGGCCGACGCGCGCTGCGTGTGCCCGGAGTGCGTGCGCGAGGAACACCGCGGCCACAACGCCGTGCCCATCACCGAGGCGCGCAGGAGCATAGAGGTATTGCTGAAGGGCACTTTCATCTTTTTATTAATAATGTTAAAATCAAAATAATGTATAATTAAAGCCTGATAATGTTCCAATTTAACTCTGTTGAGAATTTGAGAAAAGTTTGGGGTTGGTTAGAGTCTCTTCTGCTCACTAAGGCTGCATTTATTTGATCAAAAATACAGTAACATTGTATAAAACATAGCTGTTTTCTATGCGAATATATAGTAAAGTGTAATTTATTCCTGTGATCAAAGCTGAATTTTCAGCATCATTACTCCAGTCTTCAGTCAGTGTCACATGATCCTCCTGAAATCACTCATACTGTAAAAATACAACAAAAAAATTGTTGGTTTACCTTAAAAAAGTAAGTTAGCATGGTCGCCTTTATTTTGAGATCTTACAATGAAAAACAGAATTTGAGTCATTAAAATAAGAACAAATCGTGAATACAGTGAATATGCTGACATAAACATTTCTGATTATTATCAATGTTTAAAACAGTTGTGGTGCTTCATATTTTTGTGGAAACCATGATTTTCTGGATGATAAAAAAATGGATTGTTCAATTGAAAATAGAAAACATTTTAAACATTATAAATGTCTTTAGTGACCCTTTTAATTTGTTTAAATATAATGCAAACAAGAAAAAACCTCCATTACTTCTGACTTTGATGAGAGTCACACACACAGAAGACATATATATCATAGTAAGAGTGTGTTCTTCCAAATTCAGCTAAAGGGTTTACACTCATCTTATTTTTGCTTTTTAAGCAAATAAAAAAACAAACCCTTTAGGAGACCCCATTGCCCATATAATAAAACACAAACTGTTCCTCATATCCAATGAATCATGTCAGTGAGGAAACGAACAGAGGACTTTATCATTCCTCTCTCTCTCACTGTGATTGAATCAGATCATGGATTGTAAGATCAGATCAGACGGCATCTCTCAGACTGTCTCTCTCTGATTTCAGGTCACATGATGTGCTTATACCGTTTCAAAGGCCTGATAATGGGTCTGTGTGCTCATGAGAGACCTGATAAAGAGACATTAGTGTTAGCTAAGATTGTTACTGATGCTCATACTAAGGTTAGTGATGTAATCAAGCTCACACAATGAAGTTTAATACCTATTGCTTTAGGTGTGGATGATTCCTCAAATCATGTTGTGCTGTTACTAACCAACCATTCAAACAGAACGGTGGGGAATTGTTCACCAATGCTAAAATGTAACAAGAAAGTAGAACATTTCCACCACTTCGACTTAAAAACTAATCAAACTTAAGTCTAATCAAATTAAGTCATTTCAACTTAAATTATATTAAAACTTAAAGGAGTAGTTCACTTTAAAAAAAAACTTTTGCTGATAATTTACTCGCCCCCATGTCATCCAAGATGTCCACGTCTTTCTTTCTTCAGTCGAAAAGAAATGAAGGTTTTTGATGAAAACATTCCAGGATTTTCTCCATATAATGGACTTCAATGGGGTCCAAACGGTTCAAGGTGCAAATGAGAGTTTCAGTGCAGCTTCAAAGGGCTTTAAACGACACCAGACGATGAATAAGGGGCTTATCAAGCAAAGCAAGCGCTCATTTAATAAATAAATAAAACAGTTTAAGTTTTATAAGCACAAATGCTCACCTTGCTTGCTGTGTTCTGTGATGCGTGTTCGTGAGTCGTGACTCTCCTGTTCGAACTCGTTCATCCAAATTAATAAATCTTTTCCCGAGTCAATTTGTTGATTTTGTGCGTTGAATCAACGATTCGTTCATTTTGATGAGCAAGTTTGAACAGTAGAGTCCCGAATGTGCATTACAGAACAGAGCAAGGCGAGCATTTGTGCTTATAAAACTTAAACTGTTTTATTTATTTTTTCAATGAGCGCTCGTTTCGCTAGATAAGACCCTTATTCATCATCTGGTGTCGTTTAAAGCCCTTTGAAGCTGCACTGAATCTCTCATTTGGACCTTGAACCGTTTGGACCCCATTGAAGTCCATTATATGGAGAAAATCCTGGAATGTTTTCATCAAAAACCTTCATTTCTTGAAGAAAGACATGGACATCTTGGATGACATGGGGGTGAGTAAATTATCCGTTTTTTTAAAGTTAAAGTTTGTTTTTCCAATTTTAAAGTGAACTACTCCTTTAAATTTAGTTGAAGCCTGTTACTTAAAAGGAAGTAGGAATCCTGTAGCTTATAAAGACTTGACTTGGACTTAGACTTGAGAGGAACATACAAAACAGGACTGCAAACACAAGGCAGATCATGAGGGAGGACAGGTAGGGCAAATGAATCAATAATCAGTTAACAAGATAGACAGGGCTACACATTCGACAGGAGAGCACAAAGCAAATCACCAGCCATGTGCTCACACAAAACCAGACATGAACACGCAGCCAATAAGACACAAAACAGGACAACATGAAAGCACACTAGTGTAAAACAAAAGCTGCACAAGACAAAACACAACATGAAAACTCACGGCCCATGTAAACACGAACCTTGTGCTACACACAACACAACAACACGAACGCAAAGTCATCTTGTTACATTAAAATCAAGTTCATTGAAAGAAATGTTAGTCAATACAAATGTAGAGATTTAATACATAGAAATCTGAATTAGTTAACTAAGTTGTGATATCAAATCTTTAAATATATATATATATATATATATATTAGGGCTGTGCAAAAATTATTTGCGATTAATCGCATCCAAAATAAAAGTCTGTGTTTACATAATATATTTGTGTGTGCTGTATATAATTATTTTGTATATAGAAATACCTATGCATGCATGTACAGTATATTTTTAAGAATTATTTGCGCTTAAATTCTGTATATATATATATATATATATAAATACATAATCGGAATTATATAAATATAAATATTTTATATATGAATAACACATTTTCTTAAATATATACATGCATGTGTGTGTATTTATATACACAAAATAATTATATACAGCACATACAAATATATTATGTAAACACAGACTTTTATTTTGGATGCGATTAATCACAATTAATTTTTGCACAGCCCTAATATATATATATATATATATATATATGAAGAGTTCAGATGCAAAAGCCTCTAAATGCCATTTGAAATGTTCTTCTTTAATGATGATTTTTATCAAATTTGTATATTTAAGTTCAGTAATTTCACTTAAATGACAATTAATAGGTAATCTTCATTGCCATTTAAGTGAAATCACTGAACTTAAATATACAAGCTTGATAAAAATGACCATTCTAGAAGAAAATTTCAAATGGCACTTAGAGGCTTTTGCATCTGAACTCTTCATATAAAAACTGCTGATTCGTCATTATTTAGGATAGTATGGTAGTGCTGGACTAGTTATGTGTTTGTCTGTAGTTGTGTGAGTTTGACCATTTGCTGTAACAACTGAAAGATCTGTTGGGATTTCTCTTTCCTTTTGACGCCTCACTGACAGTGTTTCTGGTTATTCTGCATCGATTTGTGCGCTTCAGTTCATGACGTCTGTGTGAAATAATCTCCTCAAGAATGCAAAACATCTCAGATGCTTCTGTGATAATAAAGACACGCATGAATGCCACTACAACTAACAAACACACATCCTTTTTTAAAGACTGGATAATGTATCAGAATGTAAACACTCTCTCGTAACATGTGACATGTTTTCATTGTAATGCAACACCTTTAAAGGGATAGTTCACTTTGAAATTAATTTTTGATATGTTTTATCTTACCTCAAGGGCATCCAAGATGTAGGTGTCTTTGTTTCAGCTTCGTTCTTGTCTGTCAGTCATATAATGGAGGTCTATGGTCACCATAGGATTAAACATGATTTAATGACTCGTGAATGTAAGTACACATTGATGGCCTAAGACACGAAACGAGCGGTTTCTTATATTACTAAGCTAAAGCATACCAAAAATTAATTTCAAAGTGAACTATCCCTTTAACATGTTTCTTGCTGTGGCCGCAAATGAACGCTTTTGGTTATTTACAGTCAAATTATCTGGCATATTTGCATGGTAAACAAACAAAGAAGCTTTTATCCTTTTGAGTTTGAAAGCAGCTCTTATTATGATCAACGCTGAAAACGGTTCTGCTGCTTCTTTGGTTAATCGGACCTTTTTCCGGATTGTTTTTAGGAAAGGAAAGTTCAAAAGAACAGCGTTTATTTGAGATGGAAATCTTTTGTGACATTATAACTCCTCCATACACCTGTCTTCTGAAGCCATGCGATTCATTGTGTGAGAAACAGACTGATTTTTTAGTTTATATTAACTTATATTATATTTATATTAAACTATCGTAGGATTTCAGAAGACCCTAATGCATGCATGGTCCATTATGAAGATACTTTCAAGGTGCTTTTAACTTGCAAAAGTAAAGTGCTTTTTTTTTTTTTTTACTTGTTTAAAAGGTTTGAAACCGCATGAGGGTGAGTAATTATTATGGGTGTAATAACGATGTTATGATTTGATACATATCACGATACTGAACAATACGATGCTATTGCAATACTCCAAGACATATGGTAAATGGTAATAAAAAAAATACTGAAAATTGATTAAAATGCTAAATATGATATTACACTGTGTGTGTAAATGAATAATCTTGGACTTGGTGCTGAAACCCAAATCACAGGACAATAGAGACACCAAAATGACAACATTCATGATTCTGAAGCTGAAAATACAGAATTATTTTAGACGAATCAGCTTTACTCTGTCACTAGTTGTATTTAAAATAATGTTGGTCACTTTATACTGCTAACAAGACATTTGGCATTATCAGCACACACTAATATCCCCACATTGCATTATTATTCATTATATTCAACATTATAGTAGTTTAATGTAGTACTGACACCCAAACTTGAATTTTTTCTCACACAGTGACTTTTATTTTGGCGGAACTAAACACAATACATATTGTTGCACTTTTGTATTGCGATATATTGTCACACCCCTAGTAAATAATGGCATAATTTCTATTATTGATTGAACTATCGGTTGTCCTTGACATTAGTAATTTATTGTAAACGCAGTAGAGCAAAATAACCCACCCTGCATGTGTGTGTGTGTGTGTGTGTGCGCTTGTTAGGGAGTTCCCTGTCAAGTTCAAACAAGCTGAATGTGTTTGATGTATTGTTCTCTCGTGCGGAGCAGTGTGTGTGTGTGTGTGTGTGTCGGACTCTTCGTGGATCTGAGTCGAGGCATTCTTACGGATGTTTGACTATATCATTAGGTTACAGCGTTGCGCAATAATATAAATAACATGTTCAGCAATCCTGCCTGACCGGATCACAGAGCTAACATGCACAGTTAGACCTGTTAGCTTTCCAGAAACTTCCTCTCAGCTGATGAATAGAGAAACTGTGACACACTTTACATATCTATAACCATCAGTGAGGTCATGACGCTACTGACTGCTTTGCATACATTACTAATCAGTCATTTCATTCTCAGCAATGATAATCACCAAACATGTCACAACGTCCATGTTTGACATACATCACACATTACTAGCAATCTGGAGAATATGTGATTACCTGTGCAAAACTGTGATAGACTGTTGTGTGTTGTTGATAAAAGCATTTTTAGATTTCTATTTCTATTATTAGAGTGTCTATATAGGTGGTTCCTTATTATTACTAAAATATTACACTTTGCCTCATCATTTGGAACACCTTGCAAACTTTCCTCATTCAGTTTTTGTCCCTATAGGGCACCCATAGCATTCATAATAACCTCAGGACATGTTTATGAGATGAATACAGCCTTTTATGTGCAATGTGTGTCTGCAGTATCAGTGAAGGAATGTTATGAGAAATATTATGAGATTTTGAATGGTCAGGGTGGAGGGAAACTATTGTTTGAGATGTTCCCTTTAGCAAACCTCCACACAGATTCAGAACAAGAGTAACAGTAGAGGAAGGGTTTGTCTGAACCTGCCTGAGGAATGCAAAGCAAAGCGCTATAAAGATGTCTATCTGGCTACTCCTATTACTCTCTCATTCAAGGGATGCTCACTTTGCTTTTACAATGAGTTTACATCTCTCTATTTTTTTGGCCATGGAATAACAAATGAAAAAGGTTATTGCGACTTTATCCCACAATACAGATTTTTTTTTGTCAGAATTGCTTTATAAACTCAGAACTGGAGATGGTCCTCACTGCAGAACATGAAATCCATGGGGAGGAGTCGGATCCAGATCCAACTCCTCCCACCTGTCATATACCTAAACCTACCCAGCTCCACCCCCTGATCCCTAACCCCACCCCTAAACCTACACAGCTCCACCCCCTGATCCCTAACCCCACCCCTAAACCTACCCAGTTCCACCCCCTGATCCCTAACCCACCCCTAAACCTACCCAGCTCCACCCCCTGATCCCTAACCCCACCCCTAAACCTACCCAGCTTCACCCCCTGATCCCTAACTCACCCCTAAACCTACCCAGCTCCACCCCCTGATCCCTAACCCCACCCCTAAACCTACCCAGCTCCACCCCCTGATCCCTAACCCCACCCCTAAACCTACCCAGCTCCACCCCCTGATCCCTAAAACCACCCCTAAACCTACCCAGCTCCACCCCCTGATCCCTAACCCACCCCTAAACCTACCCAGCTCCACCCCCTGATCCCTAAACCCAACCCTAAACCTACCCAGCTCCACCCCCTGATCCCTAACCCCACCCCTAAACCTACCCAGCTCCACCCCCTGATCCCTAAACCCAACCCTAAACCTACCCAGCTCCACCCCCTGATCCCTAACCCCATCCCTAAACCTACCTAGCTCCACCCCCTGATCCCTAACCCCACCCCTAAACCTACCCAGCTCCACCCCCTGATCCCTAACCCACCCCTAAACCTACCCAGCTCCACCTCCTGATCCCTAACCCCACCCCTAAACCTACCCAGCTCCACCCCCTGATCCCTAACCCCACCCCTAAACCTACCCAGCTCCACCCCCTGATCCCTAACCCCACCCCATTGTAAGTTACAATTACCTTTTTTCACTAAATGTCATGCATTTGCACACACACACACTTGAAGAAAAAAAAAATATATATATATATATATTTATATATACTATATATTAGACAGATATTTTTTTATTCAGGAAACATACAATATAAATTGTCAATATTTCATTACATTGAGGAATATTTTACCAGTCACTTTAATTTTTTTTTTTAATATTTTTTTTTATATTATTTATTGATTAATACTTGTATTTAAAATATCACTTTTATTTATTTAAAAAATATTATTGTAAGAATTAATATCATTAATGCTATTTTAAAATGCCAAGGAACTGGATTTTCATGTGTAACACAATATTGTGTGTGTGTGTGTTTCCAGAAAGAGCTTCATGACAAACAGACAGACATGATGAAGACGGTCGCAGGAGCGGAAAACGCCATTAACAAGTTACAGGTCAACACGGTGTCTATAGAGGTAAAATACCAATAACACATGCCAGTCATATTGCATTTACTGTACAAGACCACAATGCTAGACTAGCGTCAATAGATTACATATTAACATGTAACTGGTTCATTGTTCTCTGAATTCAGATTCAGTGGGATCTGAACGACCTTACTAACTTTATTTTGACATTTATCTGTGTTTTAGTAGTTTAGTTTCCTCATATGTTAATGAGTCCCACACCCGTTCTATTTTATTCTGATTGTGTTTCCTCATTTCTTTGTCCGATATTGTTAACGTTAAGTGTAGTTGCTATTGACTTCTCTGTACGTATTGCTTATTGAAAGTGTAGGATTTTGTGTGTTAGTACACCCTACAGAGGTTTATACATTTATATTTATGCATTTGGCAGACGCCTTTATCCAAAGCGACTTAAATTGCATTGCATTGCAAGCTACACATTTACATTCTCATCAGTTCTTGCTTTCCCTGGGAATCAAACTCTTGACCTTGTCATTGCAAGCACCAACACTCTACTATTTGAGCTACAGGAATACCAGTTAATACCAGTTAATACCAGTTAATACCGGTTAATACCAGTTTGCTTTATGTACTTAATACGTCTCATTCGAGAGATGATGTTATGCACAGTTATTTCCCTCCGGCTTTAGCTCTTTCTGGAACTGCTCAATGAGTGTGTGTGTGTCCGCAGGCGTCTGTGAAGGACGTGCGAGGAGTGATCGAGAAGCAGTTCGACACACTGATGCTGGCCGTCGAGCAGGTGAAGAAGGAGGTGAACGAGATCCTGGAGGCCGAGGAGCGGCAGGCGCTGAAACAGGCCGAGGGAATACGGGTTCATCTCGAGCAGCGCTGCACCGAACTGAAGAAGACTCAGGGTCGGGTCGACAAAATCACCAAAAACAAAAATGACATCGACTTCCTGCAGGTATGGAGTTAGTCAGGAGAGCATTTTAAGCATTTGTTGTGTGTTAAAGGAGTAGTTCACTTTTAAAAAAAAACTTTTGCTGATGATTTACTCACCCCCATGTCATCCAAGATGTCCATGTCATTCTTTCTTCAGTCGAAAAGAAATGAAAACATTCCAGGATTTTCTCCATATAATGGACTTCAATGGGGTCCAAACGGTTCAAGGTCTAAATGAGAGTTTCAGTGAAGCTTCAAAGGGCTTTAAACGACACCAGACGATGAATAAGGGTCTTATCTAGCGAAATGATCGCTCATTTCAAAAATAAATACAAAAGTAGGGCTTTGCAAAAATTAATTGCGATTAATCGCATCCAAAATAAAAGTCTGTGTTTACATAATATTTTTGTGTGTGCTGTATATAATTATTTTGTATATATAAATACATATGCATGCATGTATATATTTAAGAATTATTGGCGCTTAAATTCTGTATAGATATAAATACATATAAATCTATATTATATAAATATAAATATTTTATATATGAATAACACATTTTCTTAAATATATACATGCATGTGTGTGTGTGTATTTATATGTACAAAATTATTATATACAGCACACACAAATATATTATGTAAACACAGACTTTTATTTTGGATGCGATTAATCGCAATTAATTTTTGCACAGCCCTATACAAAAGTTTAAGTTTTATAAGCTCAAATGCTCGCCTTGCTCTGTTCTGTGATGCGCGTTCGTGACTCTCCTGTTCGAACTCGTTCATCAAAACGAACAAATCTTTTTTCGAGTCATTTCGTTCGTTGAGTCAACCAAATGACTCGAAAAAAGATTTGTTCGTTTTGATGAACGAGTTCGAACAGGAGAGTCACGAAAATGTATTTATTTTTGAAATGACCACTCGTTTCGCTAGATAAGACCCGTATTCATCGTTTTTTTAAAGTGAGCTAATCCTTTAAAGGTGATGTGTGAATGAGGCATTTTAAGGCATGATTTTTGCAGGTAAAAAACACTGAAATATATCAAAGACGAGTTTTAAGGGATCAAATTAGTGGCTGCAGGGGGACTTTACCCTTGTGCATCAATTCAAAAAAGTTGCACATGGGTCCATAAGGGACAAAAATGTCAAAAATAAATAAATAAAAATGTGAGGCTTGGGAGCACAGACTTAAGTCTCATTTTAAAGTGAAACCAAAAAAAGTTGTAGAGTTTATGAAAATGATTTATGAACAATAATTAATATAAAATGTATATTTATGAACTCTTAAACTGTTTAAGCCATAAATCTGAACAAGTTCGTATCTCAAAACATGAGCTTTCAGTGAGAGTTTGTCTGTGCGCAGAACCAGTTTCCCCATTATGCCATGCGTTGATGTGTAAATGAGGGTGAAGAGGTGCATTCAAGCTATTTTAAGGCATGATTATTTTTACAGGGAATTTTTTTTTGATCTAATATAAGTTATAAGGGATCAAATTATGACTTTAATACTTTAATATCAATATTGTGTATTTCCAGGAGTATTCCGAGTGGAAAAAGGAAGCGGTTGATGTGTCTTTACCCGGAGTTTACATCGGCCTCACGGATGAACTGCAGTCTTTCAGTCGTGTTATCATAGAGTCCACCAAAGAGATGTGCACCAACCTGATGACCTCTTACACCAACAAACTCAAAGAAACCTGCAAAAACGGTCAGGGTGCAAAACCAAATATCTTTGAGCATCTCAGAAACAACATTCGTGCTTCATAAAGCACTTTAAATGTTGAAATATCTTGTCAAATCACAGATAAAATGGGCATAAAGACGACGGTTAAAGCCATGATCGCCGCGAAACAGAACCTGTCAATTCCCAAACCGAAGACCAGAGACGACTTCCTCAGATGTGAGTGTCCAGCCGGGTTAAAATAATAATAATTAGGAGTGTATGAGGCAAAAGTCAAACTTAATAGTTAATAATGATAATTGATATAAATTATGGACAAACTTTCTATTTCAACTACCAATGCAACATATCTCATTTTCATTTAGTTTAATAACCAGAACTAAAACTGAAATAAAATAAAATACAATTATAGAGAGACATAATAATAAAATAACATGGGGTATAAAATATGTAACTTATTGATATCATAATTTTTCCTCAGTTGATTGGTTACATTGAGAATTGCTAAAAAATGGTATTCGTTTTCTCAAATGTAGTGTTTTGATATGCAAACAAGGCTTTGTTTCATTAAACACACACATTCTTGTATACATTTCCACTGAACACAAATTGGACATCTTTTTTGATAAACATACTTTAAACAGCCCAAAAAATAACCATGTTTTTAAGAATAAAAAGTTCAGGCAAATGATATATGAACAAACCGATCTGTAAAACCCTTCAGAATATATAGGAATAAAACGTGAAGGTTTGTGTAAGTGCTGCTGAAGTGGAGAGGAGAAAACAGCCTTTAAAAATTTACATTTAACTGGAATTTACATATGCAAATAGCCTACAATCTAAAAAATGCTGGGTTGTTTTAACCAATCTTTGGGTCAAATATGAACAAACTCAGCCATTGGGTTAAATGTTTATATTACATTTTTAACCCAACATCTGGGTTTGTCCATATTTTACCCAAATTTGGGTTAAAAAACCCAGCATTTTTAGAGTGTATAGAAGTGCAGTACAATAAACATGTGTATTCTGAACACATCATGGAAGCCAAATATCTCAAGACCTCAAAACAACTATAGTTTTGCCTGTCATGCTTTAAATAAAAATAAAAAATATAAAACTATGGGTAACACTTTACAATAAGGTTCATTAGTTACTACATTAGTTAGCATGAACTAATACTGAACTGCATTTATTCATCTTAGTTGATATTAATTTCTACTAATACTTTATTAAAATCTTGCTAAAATTATTTATGCATTAGTAATTACCAATGCACCGCTTTATTTTTATTAACTAACATGAACAAACGATGCTTTATTTAACGAAGATTACCAAATTCAGTAATAAATGTATTGTTCATGTTAGTTAATACTAGGGCTGTGAAACGATTAATCGCATCCAAAATAAAAGTTTGTGTTTACATAATACATGTGTGTGAACTGTGTATAATTATTTTGTATATATAAATACACACACACACATACATGTATATTTGCTTATACTGTATATAAATATAATTTGTACTATACATAAATATTTTATATATAAATAAATAAAAAATCTTAAATATGTACATGTATGTGTGTGTGTATTCATATATACAAAATAATTATACACCGTTCACACACATGTATTATGTAAACACAAACTTTATATATATATATATATATATATTTATTTATTTATTTTTTTACTCAAATAAATGCAGCCCTGGTGAGCAGGAGAGACTTTTATTTAAAATAATAACACATCCATGTATATATTTAAAACACACACATACATGTATATTTGCTTATACTGTATATAATTTGTACTATACATAAATATTTTATATATAAATAACAATTTTTTCTTAAATATGTACATGTATGTGTGTGTTTTTAAATATATACATGGATGTGTTATTATTTTAAATAAAAGTCTCTCCTGCTCACCAGGGCTGCATTTGAGTAAAAATATATATATATATATATGAAGAGTTCAGATGCAAAATCCTCTAAGTGCCATTTGAAATTTTCTTCTAAAATGATCATTTTTATCAAGCTTGTATATTTAAGTTCAGGAATTTCACTTAAATGGCAATGAAGATTACCTATTAATTGTCATTTAAGTGAAATTACTGAACTTAAATACACAAGCTTGATAAAAACGGTCATTTTAGAAGAAAATTTCAAATGGCACTTAGAGGCTTTTGCATCTGAACTCTTCATATATATATATATATTTATTTATATATATATATATATTATATACAAAATAATTATACACATTTCACACACATGTATTATGTAAACACAAACTTTTATTTTGGATGCGATTAATCGTTTTTACAGCCCTACACTAATGTTAATAAACCTTGTTGTAATGTGTTACCAAAATAATAATATTTTTAAGCAACTTACCAATAATAAATGCAATTCCCTGCTGGTTTTGCTTAATATGGTGAGTGTTTTCCTCCACAGACGCCACTCCTCTGCACCTGGACGCCGACTCGGCTCATCGGTTCCTGCGTCTGACAGAAGAGCGTAAGAAGGTCACGAACACGACCCCGTGGCAGCACAGCTACCCGGAGCTTCCCGAGCGCTTCGAGCACTTCAAGCAGGTGCTGACGGTCGAGAGCTTCTACATGGGACGCCACTATTTCGAGGTGGACATGAGAGGAGAGGGAACTCACGTCGGCCTGACTTACAAGAGCATCGACCGCAAGGGGTCGGAGAGCAACAGCTGCATCACGGGGAACAGCTTCTCCTGGTGTCTCCAGTGGAACGGCCGAGGATTCTCCGCGTGGACCAGCGACGTGGAGACGCCGCTCAGTAACCCCAAAGCCTCTCGCATCGGCGTGTACGTGGACTACTCCGCCGGCGAGCTCGCTTTCTACGACGTGGAGAACGGCATGACGCTCATACACAAGTACCAGGCTCAGTTCCTGGAGCCGCTTTACCCTGCGTTCTGGCTCCCCAAGAAGGAGAACGTGGTTCTCCTGGAGCCCGCAGGAGCATCGGCGTCTCTCACGGCCCCGTCTCCTGTCCCCTCTCCACAATGAACTCCTCGGATCCCATGCATTTCATTATTATAATGTGCCGTTTACTATGGAAGCTTGTTTCCGCCACTGAATAAAAAAATAAAGTAAATAATTGCGACTTTTTATCTCACAATTCTGACTTTTTTTCTCACAATTGCGAGATAAAAAGTCAGAATTGCGAGATATAAAGTCGCAATTGCGTGTTATAAAGTCAGAAATGCATGATATAAAGTCAGAATTGTGAGATTTAAACTATTCTGAGGGGGGAAAAAAGTTAGTCTTTTTTTCCCCTTAGAATTGGCCTAATAAGTCGCAATTGCGAGTTTATATCTCACAATTCTGAGAAAAGATGTCAGAATTTCGATATATAAACTCGCAATTATGTGATATAAAGTCAGAATTGCAAGATGTAAACTCGCAATTGTGAGAAAAAAAGTCACACTTCCGTCTTTTTTTCTCAGAATTGCGACTTTATATCACGCAATTCTGACTTTATATCTCGCAATTCTGACTTTATATCACGCAATTCTGACTTTATAACACACAATTCTGACTTTACAACTCGCAATTGCGACTTTATATCACGCAATTCTGAGAAATAAAGTCAGAATTGTGAGATAAAAAGTCACAATTATTTATTATATTTTTTTATTCAGTGGCGGAAACAAGCTTCCATAGTTTACACCTCATCTCAGGGGATCTCTGGATTAGATAACCTGAGACAGATGTGACCTGTGTAAACTGAGAGACCTACTGACTGATACTTAAAGGGTTAGTTCACCCAAAAATGAAAATTCTGTCAGTATTTACTCACCCTCATGTTGTTCCAACCCCGCAAGACCTTCGTTCATCTTCGCAACACAAATTAAGATATTTAAGATATTAAGATCGCTCCTGCATACTAGTCCATAGGCTTCTTGAGGGAATGACTCTTGCTGGCATCGAAAAGTCATTAAAGACATCGTTAAAATAGTCCAAGTGACTACAGTGGCTCAATTTTAACTTTATCAAACGACGAGAATACTTTTTGTGCGCAAAAACAAACAAAAATAACGACTTTATTTCAAATATTTACTTCTTCGCTATTGGCCTGTAGTCAGTTAACGTAGTGTGATTGCGTAAAGCTACGTCACACGTAGGCTCACTATTGGCCGACGCTGGTCATGTGTGTGTGATGCGTGTGAAGTATAATAACAGAAGCTTACGCTATTAAACTAGTAACCTGACTCGCGCAGAGGGAGAAATAAACCAATAGTTGAAATAAAGTCGTTATTTTTGTTGTTTTTGCACACAAAAAGTATTCTCGTCGTTTGATAAACTTAAAATTGAGCCACTGTAGTCACTTGGACTATTTTAACGATGTCTTTAATGACTTTTCGAGGCCAGCAAGAGTCATTCCCTCAAGAAGCCTATGGACTAGTATACAGGAGCGATCTTAATATCTTAAATATCTTAATTTGTGTTGCGAAGATGAACGAACGGCTTACGGGGTTGAAACAACATGAGGGTGAGTAAATATTGACCGAATTTTCATTTTTGGGTGAACTAACCCTTTAAGTTTTATGACTGCTACAGTATAAAAAAATACCTATAAATGCCTATTAAAATCCCTATTTATATGTTTTGTTTATAAATATATATATAATCCGCAAGTCTTAAGCTCATCAAACCTTACAAACAGTAAATTTTTAATTAATGGTTTTCTATTTTAATATACTTGTTTTCGCATCTCTGTAAGTCACACACACACCTACTCTGCATTTATCCTTATGCTTTATTCGTAATACAGTAAAGATCAAGAGTTTAGAAAAATTTTTGTATTATTTTAAATAAAAGCCTCTTCTGCTCACCAAGGCTGCATTTATTTGAGTAAAAAAAAAAACATTAATATTGTGAAACATTTTTATAATTTAAATCAGCTGTTTTTTATGTGAATAGCTAATAAAGTGTTTTTTATTCCTGTGGTCAAAGCTGAATTTTCAGCATCATTACTCCAGTCTTCAGTGTCACATGATCCTTCAGAAATATGCATAATAAATTAATATACCATTATTTCAAACTGTAATAATATTTCACACAGTATTACATATATTTATGTATTTTGGATCTAATAAAGACAGGCTTGATGAGCATTTTCATTAAAAAAAAAAATAGTGTCCAACCTTTTGACAGGTACGTAAAGTACGCACAGAGTCTATGTATTGTTGTATACTGTTATATGTGTTATGATTATGAAATATGTTAGACAAAGGTTTCTCGTTTACTGTAATGTTACACAAGTGACCAAACCCATTTGTCGTGGTGAATATGCGGCACATTTCACGGTGAGGTTGTGCTGGTCAACAGGACAGATCTGCGATCAGTGTTTCCGCGCTGCTGTTTCCCTCAGATGGTGTATTGTGCTCCTCTATGAGCTCGGACAGTTACTTTCACAAAAAAATCAACATCATCTGTCTCTCCAAATAAAAAATGACTTCAATGAAATGCTGGTATTTATTCATGTGTTTTGTTGCCATAACCGGTTCCACTGACTAGTGTCTACAGACTGAACGTTAACGCCTACAGGTATAATGCTTCAATGCGTTTCTAGATATTTGTATTTACTAATCCACACATCAGTGTTACTTTAAACAATAAATCACACTGAACTAATGAATTTGATTTGACACACAAACAAGGAATTTGCCTAACAGAAGATGCAGAGAGATAGGCTAATACAAATAGCTATATGAAAATTATCAATTATTAGAATTACATTAATTAGTAGGATAATCATTTAATTTATTTTATAATTTTATATATATACACACACTCAAATAAAACTATGTAATATAGAGAAATAGGCCTATGCAAAGAAATAGGATATGAAGAGGTAGCGTAATGTTAAAGTAATATAGCCTACAATTGGGGATTCGAAAATATATATTTTTTTATTTAAGTGTGTATGTGTTTGTGTGTAATTTAATCAAGAATTATAAGAAGTAGTGTGTTGTTAAATATAATTGTGAATTGGGTATTACACCACGTGATAAAAACAATATATATATATATTTACTAAATAATTACAAAATTCTATTCTGTATATTGTTTCTGGTTTTCTGTTTCTGGTGTAAACCCATAAAACAAGCACACAAAAATAAAAAGGTTTCTGTTCAGGCGCGATGTAGTCAGTCCTTACAGATCCGGAAGTGACGTGTCGTGGAACATCAGCAGCAACATTCCAAGACAGTCACAATAATGAGGCTGGTGAGTGGGAAAATGTCTTTTTTTTGGTATTAAAAATAGTTTTGAAACATTGAAAACATAGTTTATGTGTACAACATGCTTGTGTTCCTCCGATATGAGTTTTCAGATAAGAAAGGTTTCTCTAAACTACAAATATATCGGGTTTAGCTTAGCCAATCCTGCTCTGACTGTAAACAACTCACCGTTGTGGTTCATCGATGTTTAATTATTCTTCATGAAACTGACAGCTGTCATCTTCTCGTGTCGTTTCAGGACCCGAATGAGGATGATGATGTGTCTTTATTTGATGCTGAGGAAGATTCAGCCACAAGAAAGAACAAAATCAAGTGTGTCATCATAAATAAGCATCTTTTATAACGTTTTTTCCATGTATTTGACGACTCAGGTTGTTTTTATTGCATTTAATACTGTACGTAAAATTGTACATTTTGAGGACATTCACAGGAGCACGATGTCCTCGTTTAAAAAAACAAAAAGCTAATGTTTTTTTATTCTTTATACGATATTTTGATGTTGATGACAATGCTTTAATTCATTATTATCATTAATTTCATATATTCCTAATACAGTATTTGTTAAAACAAATGGTTTAGTTTATAGTAATTATAACAGTAGAGGCTAATGTCATGTCCTCATTTAGATAGACGGATTAATGTTAGTGTTTTTCCAGGCATCCGCTGGCCTCCTTCTTCCACCTGTTCTTCCGGGTCAGTGCGATTCTGGTCTACCTGTTGTGCGGTTTAGTTGGCGGAAGCTTCATCGCCTGTATGGTCACCATCATCCTCCTCCTGTCATGTGACTTCTGGACTGTGAAGGTCTGTGTTTCTGAATAAGTGATCAGGTGTTACTGTTAAATCATCTCAGTTACTGTAGTAAGGAGTGTTTGTTAAGTCAAGCATCACTATCAAACCTCTAACCCTATGTTAATCCTCAGTATGAAACCTGCATATGTGTTTATCTGACTCTAGAATATCACAGGGCGTCTGATGGTGGGTCTGCGCTGGTGGAATCAAGTGGATGACGATGGAAAAAGTCATTGGGTGTTTGAGTCCAGAAAGGTACGATTGCACACACAGTCCTTAGTAGGGTTGGGTGGCTTTTTCTTTGGTAACACTTTATTATTAGTTAACATTAGTTAGCACAAACTTGTACTGCACTTCTACAGCATTTATTAATCTTTGTTAATGTTAATTTCAACATTTACCAATACATTATTAAAATCTTGTTAACATTAGTAAATGCACTGTGAACAAACAATGAATGACTATATTTTTATTACCAAATGTATTGCTCATGGTTAGTTCATGTTTGTTAATACATGAACCTTATTGTAAAGCGTTACCTTTTTTATTGCTATACCATTTATACTGCAGTACATATAATTGCATGCACATGAACTGCTTTGTTAATTATCGAAAAACATAATTGATTAACACTACTGTTCAAACGTTGGTAAGATTGTTTCCTCTGCTCACCAACGCTGCATTAATTTGATCAAAAATACAGTAAAAAGTGAAATATTCGTATAATTCAAAATAGCTGTGAATATATAGTAAAGTGTCAGCATCATTACTCCAGTCTTCAGTGTCACATGATCCTTCAGAAATGACTCTAATTTGATGATTTGATGATACTTTTGTAACAGTATTAGTGTCACTTTTGCTGAATAAAGATCCTCATTTCTTTTGAAAACCAACAAACTTTTGAACATGGTCATGGTTGCCGTAAATCATCCGTGTGATTTGTTGTGTGTGTGTGTGTGTGTGTGTTTCCAGGCCAGTGGGACTCAGTCCTCCGCATCACGAACCTCAAACGCAGAGTCTCGTATCTTCTGGCTGGGTCTGATCATCTGCCCCGTCATCTGGGTCATTTTAGCTTTCTCTACGCTCATCTCCTTCAAGATAAAATGGCTGGTGAGTCGTTAGCTTCAGCTGTGTGTCTGTTTCCATGAGACATGTCTGAAGTTCCTCTGTGAGTAATGTGTTCTCCTCGGGCAGGCGGTGGTGATTATGGGGGTGGTGTTACAGGGAGCCAACCTCTATGGATATGTGCGCTGTAAAGTAGGAGCCAGAACAAACCTGAAGAGCATGGCAACCAATTACTTTGGACGGCAGTTTCTGAAGCAGGTGTGTTCGTTTATCTAGCCATTATCATTTATAATTGTCATCTTAAATGTTTAGGTCATCCAATCATCAATTACTCACTGTCATGTCATTCCAAAACCTGTACGACTTTCGTTCATCTTTAACACCAATGAAATTTTGTAATTAAATATGAGAGATTTCTGTCCCTCCTGTGCATGTCTATTCACCCAACACATATCCGTGCCGTGTGACACGCTAGAATCAACGTCATTGATTCATTAAATGTCTTTTATTGTGGTTTAAAGATGAGCAAAAGTCATGAGGGTTTGTACATGATTGGGTGATCTGTCAATTTAATAGTATCCTAATTTGATTTTACATTTTCTGATGATATAGTATGTGTTGTCTTTTTTTAATTCCAGGCTTTCACAAAACAGGAGGAATCTTAGGAAGGAACGTCTGACCTCCTGAATTCACACACCGATGAACTTTTAACATGTTCATTTTTAAAACTGATTCAAATGAAGTTGAGGGAAATGGTTACTTGGTTAGCGTATTTGTGTTATTAGTTTTCTACAATGTGTCAACTACAACCTGTTAAATAATGTGTTTCACTTTTAAAAATGCATTTAACTTAATAGTTTTTTCTTTTAAGTAGCTAACTAACTTAAATAATAAAGAGTTTGTGTTTTGTTTTAAAATATTGCATACATAAATATATAAATATAATAAAACATGCATTATCCTTGGCACAAAAAAAACAGATGTACATATTTATATACTGCTGTAAATTATTATTTTTTGGGGGGGATTGTATAATTTCTCTAGTTGATGATTGAGTGATTGTATCTCATGTTCAGTAAATTCAAGAAATAAATAAGTTTTGGGTAAAACTGGAGCCACCCTGAATCTCTGGCTTGAAGTCATCCATAATCACCACATCATCATCAAAAAAATGTAAGCTTCTTTAAAGCTGTTTTTTTATTATAAAAAAGGCATTTATTTTGATCTGAAGCACCACTGCAGTTAAGGTATATATTTTTATCAGTTCATGTGTTTCCTTGGATTGATATTTATGATTTTGGTGTCTTTGTAATATTTCATTACTCTCTCATAAATGTATAAATTATTAACATCTGCAATTTTAAAGGCATAGGCCTTTTAATGCTTTTTTTCTTTCTAATGTTTAGTTAAAAAAAATATTGTGCCTTTGCACAAATATTTTATGCCTAAGTGAGTGTAGATTTTATTTTTTATTAATTTTTTTAATACATGTGAAAATCTCCGATATTGCATTTCATAAAGGAATCCTCACAAAACTCTTTGGGAGGTGTATTTTTATAATTAACACTTCTGTCGTCTTTTTTTTATTTATTTTATTATCTTTATTCATTCGTTAATCGTTAATCGAGTGCTGCTATTTGGACTGGAATTCCACATAGACGGGAATTGCATGACGGTTTGGGGACTTTTATTTTGTATATGTTGTGATTCACTTCCGTTAGTGTTGGTTTCCGCTGTCTTCACGTTAATGTTGCACTATTATTCTTGATTTTTCCTTGATCTTGACGGATTCAGCTGTTATTTTGATCACACTTCTGACAGTCAGGATGATCCCGACCGAAGACGCGTCCGCTCGGAAGCGAGTGATCGAGGACAAACTCAAACAGGTCCGTAAAAACTGGAAGAATGAAGAATAACATGAGAATCCCGTGATCAGGGAGCGGATATTAGAAATGTCATTTGCGATCAACTAGAATGAAAATTTGCACGACTGTCATGAATATAACGTCACAAACCGTTTTAGAAGCGTAACTTAATGGTAGACTAAATGGTAATGCCATGTTGATGGGTGTATTCACTTGACAGTTCAGTATATTTACAGTAAGCTTGACAGTCTGTGTGTTTTACTTATAATCTCAGGAACAAGAAACTCTGTCTTTTATTCGTGAAAGCCTGGAGAAGAGTGATCAGCTCACTAAAGGAATGGTGAGAGATGATCAGTTCATATATTGCTGAATGTGTGTGTGTGTGTGTGTGTGTTTACATTTCTATTCTGTTGTGGACTCGTGTCACTGTGTGCCCTTCATTGAGGTACAAGCTGATAAATCATACATAATGATTTTTCTATGTAGAGTCCCCACAAAGATAGCCAACCAGACTGTGTGTGTGTGTGTGTGTGTGTGTGTGTGTGTGTGTGTGTGTGTGTGTGTGTGTGTGTGTGTGTCAAGCCATCCTTTTTTAAGGTGATCAAACTGGGTTAAGGATACTTACTGTACACATTGTAGTTAATTTTAATGACTGAAACCATGAATGTGTTTCGCTTGTTCGAGGTGTCCATCCTGTCGTCGTTCGAGAGCCGTCTGATGCAGCTGGAGAACTCCATAATCCCGGTCCACAAGCAGACGGAGAATCTGCAGCGACTGCAGGAGAACGTGGACAAAACTCTGTCCTGCATGGATCACGTCATCAGCTACTATCATGTGGCCAAAGACACCGACAAGATCATCCGGGAAGGGTGAGTGTGACTGAGACATGCGTCCTCTGGCTAGTAGACAATATATTGGTTTGGCTTTTATATATTGATAATATAGAATACATATACTGTATTATATAATACAACTTAATTTCACATATATATATATATGAAGAGTTCAGATGCAAAAGCCTCTAAATCCCATTTGAAATTTTCTTCTTTAATGATGATTTTTATCAAGCTTGTATATTTAAGTTCAGTAATTTCACTTAAATGGCAATGATAATTACCTATTAATTGTTATTTAAGTGAAATTACTGAACTTAAATATACAAGTTTGATAAAAATCATTATTAAAGAAGAAAATTTCAAATGGCATTTAGAGGCTTTTGCATCTGAACTCTTCATATATATATACACAGTAGTCAACATTTAAAGTGGATCAAAATCTTTTACCAAAGTTATACATGAATTTTGAACAATACCAGGGTTCCCGCGGATCCTTAAAAAGCCTTAAATTAGATTTTTTAAATATAAGGCCATAAAAAGTCTTATTTTTACTTATGAAAGGTCTTAAATTTTAAATGACACTTCGATTTAGTCCTATTTCAATGTTTTCCTAATTAAAAATATCTTATTTGCGTACGTATTGTTTTTATTGGCCTATTCTATCTTTGTGGATTTGCTTGTTCAAATTTGCTTGTTACCAACAAAACGTTGAAAACATCGAGATATATATTTTTGTCAATATTGCACACCCCTAATGTACGGTATTAATTTTGATTTCTTCAGGTCTTAAAAAGGTCTTAAAAAGCCTTAAATTTTACTTTAAAAAGTGTGCAGGAACCCTGAATACCCGTTCTTGTCTTAGGACAACTTTGAGGAACTTTTTTGATCCACTTCAAATGTTGTGTAACATTAATATTATGTCCTATAAAATGTCCTTCTTTATTCCTTCATTAATATTATGTCCTATAAAATGTCCTATAAAATGTCCTTCCCATGTCCTTCTTTATTCAAAATCATACTTTATTTAAATTCTGAATGTGCGTTTTAACAGTCCTCAAAAAATGTTGCGGAGCATGAGAACCGCAGTCATGGACAAGTCATTTTCCTGCTTTTTTACATTTTTATTATACATGAATATTCAGTAAATTATTTTTTCTGCCATCTGAAATAATCTAATAGAACATCCATTTATTGTTTTTCTAATTTCTTTTTATTTTAATTTGTTTAAACTGCAACATAACATACATTTAGTTGAGTTGGACGCATTACGGTAATGAGAATTTTCGCAGAAAATACAGTAAAATAGAAAATAAAATTATTCCCATGTTGAAATTACACATTGTGCAAGGTAGAGATCAGTATTGTCTTTATTGTGATGCTTTTTTATATCACTAAATACCATGTTTAATATTTAAAATCATTAGTGCCGTGGTGTTTTAATGGTTTCGTGAGAATCATATTATTTAATATTATGTAAACACAAACTTTTATTTTGGATGCCATTAATTGTTGCCCAGCACTAATATATATATGTATATATATATGAAGAGTTCAGATGCAAAAGCCTCTAAATGCCATTTGAAATTTTCTTCTTTAATGATGATTTTTATCAAACTTGTATATTTAAGTTCAGTAATTTCACTTAAATAACAATTAATAGGTAATTATCATTGCCATTTAAGTGAAATTACTGAACTTAAATATACAAGCTTTATAAAAATGATCATTCTAGAAGAAAATTTCAAATGGCACTTAGAGGCTTTTGCATCTGAACTCTTCATATATATATATATATATATATATATATATATATATATATATATATATAATATGTACTCATTTCGGTCAATCGCCGCTCTTGCAGCCCAGCTGGTCGTCTGGACGAGTATCTGGCCTGCATTGCAAAGATCCAGAAAGCCGTGGAGTATTTCCAGGACAACAATCCCGACAGTCCTGAGCTCAACACAGTGGTACGTCCCCCATCCTCACAAACATCTCACTCTCCTTCAGTTTGATTAAAGCGTCACCGAGGCTGTGTGGTGTTGCAGAAAGCTCGTTTCGAGAAGGGAAAGGAGCTGCTGGAGGCGGAGTTTCGCAGCCTGTTGACGCGCTATAGTAAACCAGTGCCGCCCGTCCTCATCCTGGACGCCATCGGAGGAGACGAGGACATGGAGGTGCAGGAGGACGTGACGCTGGAGCATCTTCCCGAAGCCGTTCTGCAGGACATCATCTGCATCTCGGCCTGGCTGGTGGAGTACGGCCGCAACCAAGGTGAACACACACACGAACGCTTTCATCTTAGGCCTGGCTGGGACACACAGTCACTACACTGTTGAAAAAATATATATGTTCGTGATTTGTAATCACAACATTATTTCTTTTGTCAAATCAACTTAAATAATTTATGTGGTTCAGATAACATAATATATTGAGTTTCTGATTAATAAATCAATGTCCTTCATTGTATTAACTCACTTTTTCCATTTTAATGAACTTAAAATAAATTTTAAGGCAGCCAGGTTACTTAATGTTTTTAAGTTAAACCAACAATGTTTTTTTACAGTACACTCTCAGAAAAAAAGGTACAAAAGCTGTCACTGGGGCTGTACCTTTTCAAAAGGTACACTTTTGTACCCAAAGGCTGCATATTGGTACCTTAGTGGTACATATTAGCACCTGAAATGTATATATTAGCACCTGAAATGTACATATTAACACCTAAAATTTACATATTAGCTCCTGAAATGTACATATTACCACCTACAATGTACATATTACCTCCTAAAATGGACATATTATCTCATGAAATGGACATATTAGCACCTAAAATGAACATATTAGCACCTAAAATGTACTTATTAGCACCTAAAATGCACATATTAACACCTAAAATGCACTTATTAGCACCTAAAATGGACAAAAGTTTACCTTTTGAAAAGGTACAGCCCCAGTGACCGCTTTTGTACCTTTTTTTCTGAGAGTGTATATTGTTTTTTTCTGCTCATTCTAAAAAACAAAATCTGTGAACACACTGTTGTCTCACGCAGTGGTGTAACTTGTGTGTTGAAGTGGGTGTGGGGGGTCTAATACAATGCTAAATCAGATATATGTACAATTTATGTGTACAATAAAATTACGATGTCAATTTCAATAGTGCATTAGGTTTAATATGTCGTTTAATGAGATCCACTAATAAATTGTTAGTGCCGAGTATTTTTATATAACTAACAATTTATAACTAACAATTTATTTATTTTGCTTTATTGAACAATATAAACAAATATTGTAGTGTCCTGGTACAAAATATGAAATGTCTTAATCAGACAACAGTCAAGCGTCATAGCATAAGAAATAAAATATAAATAAACAAAGAGGTAAAATAAAAAAAATACATTCAAGAAATAAAAATAACGGTTTCGGGCTCACACAGATATGACACAACATTTCTACATAAATACTTAAACTCGTCTCCGTGTGGACAGGGCCTTAGACGTACGTCACGAGGATGTCTGAAATCTGATGTAGCGTGTGTTTGTTTGTCCGCAGACTTCATGAACGTGTATTTCCAGGTCCGGTCCAGTCAGCTGGATCGGTCCATTAAGGGTTTGAAGGAGCATTTCCGTAAGAACAGCGCCAGCTCCGCCATCCACTCGCCCGCCGTGCAGACCAAACGCAAGGAGACGCCCACCAAGAAGCCTCCGAAAAGACCAGGTCAGTGACCTTTAACCCTCGGCTTCACCAGATCGGGTCTCTTTGGGTTCCTAGTGGATCGCAATCAGGTGTAATCTGTCTTCGTGACATCACTTCCTGTCGAGAGTTCTCCTCTTTTCCTATTCCTAGTGTGTTTTCTTACTAACGTCTCCTCTCCTCTGCTCATTTCTCTCGTGTCTGATGGTGTCACTCAGTCTACATCCCAGGTAAAGTTGCAGCGGTGTTGTGTGACGTGTCCATCGCTTGCTTCTGTTTGCACAGCCAGAGCTTTACATTATCCACACACACACACACACACACACACACATACTCAACAGGATACATTGTGTTTATGAAAGGCCTGTTCACATGCAACGCAACCGGTTTTCCCAAGTAACATGTTCTGGACAAAAACATCCTAAACTTAACACACAGAACGTGACACAAATGTTTAGTTTGATGAAAAAAATGGCTTTCTAAGATTTGGGGTCAGTAACATTTTTTGTATGTTTTGTATATAATTGATATATAATTTATATATAATGTATATAATTATATTTATTATTATTTTTTAATTAAATATAATTATATTTACTAATTATAATGTATATAATTAATATATTTTTGTATATAATTGAATTTAATATATTTAATTTAATTTATAAAATTACAGAGTATTTTCTGCTCACCATGATCAAAAAACGCAGTTAAAATATTATTACAATTTAACACTGTTTTTTATGTGGATATATAGTAAACCGTAATTTATTCCTGTGATCAAAGCTGTATTTTCAGCATCATTACTCTAGTCTTCAGTGTCACATGACCCTTCAGAAATCTTTCTAATATGATGATCTGATGCTCAAGAAACACTTATGATTATTATAAGTGTTGAAAACAGCTGTGCTGCTTCATATTTTTATGGAAACTTGTACATTGTTCAGGATTCTTAGAATAGAAAGTTCAAAATAATTTATCTGAAATAGAATTTAATATTTTTTAAATGTTGGTTTTTATGGTTATTATTGATCCATTTAATGCATCCTTGTCAAATAAAAGTATTAATTTATTTAAAAATAATTCTTACTGACCCCAAGCTTATGGACGGTGTATGTAGAGTCAAATGCAATGTAATAGCTTGCAATGGCGAATATTTGTCCTCAAAATTTTTATGCAGCCATTTTTGTACAATTCTTGCTTAAATTGCCATGCAAATAAAATGGAAATTTTTTTAAAGAATGATTTTATGAACCATTAGGCAGAAATCATTCTATTCATGTTTCTTAAAGGGGCAGTAAGCAATTTCAGAGAAACGCTGCAGTTCTTTGAAATCGCCTTTACACAAAAGGACACGCCCCATCTCGATAGCCCCGTCCCCATGCAAATGGACACGCCCCTTACTGCCGATTGGCTACAAGTGTGTTTTGGTGCTCAGTCCAATCCACTTTCAACTTTGTTTCTCAGAAATCGGTTATCGCATCTTTAAATGAGGCTCAATGTGAAAAGGTCTTCACACACACACACACACACACACAGTAGCGATAGATTGATACATCAGCCAGGCTGATTAGCTGCCTAAGTGTTAATTTCCATATTATTGTTATCAGTCAAGTTAACTAGTACATTGCGCTCGTGTTTTTCGCTGTATAGCAGGCGTTTTCCCTCCTGTCTGTTGAATCTGTGGTGTTTCTGTTTCTCAAAGTGGTGTTACTGTATTTCCTCTGTGTGTGGAGGGCACATTTAGTTGGCTAACGGCACTATATTGCATATGAAGTGTCTCAACTTCAGCGTTTTCTACTAACACTCCCTGCATGCGCACATGTCCGCCACACGGCGGCGCTGTGATCGTTCGCCCTCACTAACAGAAAACCGGTGTCTTTGTCATGCTTGACACTTAACACAAACATCTACTCATTAACTGCTTATTAAAGGGGTTTATCACATTTTCTTTGTATTATTTGTATGATTTACATATTCTGACACAAAAAAGTTGATGCAAACTAATCTGGAACAATGGCTCTTTCACAAAGGCTATGAGCTGAGCTTTCTTTACATATCAACACTCATTTTTAGTGTTTAGACAGTCATAATCATACACAAGTCTATAAAAACAGCCTGAAGGTTTGAGTGGAGTGGACAGGAAACTTTAATATCCGAAGGAAAACTAATATGATATAAAATGATGATATGACCCCTTTAAGACACTGCCTTGTTTTAGCCACACTACGACTCTCACATGTTTGACTTTGTGTTGTTCAGTATAAGTTTATGATGTTAATAGGTTTTAGATTGTGATGTTTGGCAAAGGCTGATGCTTTTTTAGCAGCGCTAATATTAATAACTGTATTAACATCACTGTTCATGACACAATGCTGTAGTTTAATCGCTGGGATTGATTAACCCTTTGTATTTTCTCCTCAGTGTGTTTGACGTGTTCTTTCTGTTCAGATGTAGACATTGTGATAATATGTGATGTGATGTGTGTGTGTGTGTGCGTGTGCATGCAGGTCCAAAATTAACCTTTTGCCACTACTGTCAATGACCAGTCAATTAAAAATGTCTACCAGCTATAAATAAGTATTAAATATTTTAACACATTCACCATTCAACTTTTTTTTTTAATTAAAAATATTTATTTTTTAATACGCTAATATTTTTTTCCCCTTGTGTTAATATAAGTAATTTGTAGTATAATATACAAGTCTTGTCATTACATCAGGATTTTTGTCTTTTTTTTTTTTTTTTGTGGTTTAATGTGAGGAGGAATATTTTGCTACATTTTTGTTACAATAAATGTTACAATATGACACCATCAAAATAATAACAATCAAATAATATATTTTTTATATATATTATATATATATATATATATATATATATATATATTATATATAATTTTTTTTATGTTTTGTTAATAATGAGTATATTTACCACCATACTGTATTTTTTTCTTTAAGAAATTAGCAAATTTACAATTACTAAATGAAAATTAAATAAAGTCCCTAGCAAATAATAATGTTTCAAGTAAATTGTAAATAATATTTTTTACTTTTTTTATGTAAACATTTTAGACTTCCAAAGTTTGAAAACTGTTTAAATGCACGCAAGTCGCAATATTTTTAGATCAGATTATGCAAATGTGGTCAGAATAATAAACCTAATTTAAAGGAAAACATGTTTATTTTTCAGACCCGATCAGCAGATGTTATTTATTTCTTGTTTTAAGCATGAACTTTTCCCATCAGTTTCTCAGACTTCTTATCTTATGTCATTTTGCGTCTCAAAGCATTTACACAATGAATTTCTTTCTTCTGTTGAACACAAAAGAAGATATTTTAAAGAATGTGTTGATGCCAATTGACTTCCACAGTATGAGATGGGGGGAATACTAAATACTACTTTTTGTGTTCAGCAGAAGTAAGAAATGCATACAGATTTGGAGCAACCTTTGTCCCTTAAAGGGGTCATCAGATCCAAAATTCACTATTTTATATATTATGTGGTGTTTGCATATAAATGTGTCTTTGCAGTGTGTGGACACAACCATCATTCAATGAAAAATATCCATTCACTCTTTTTTTTTTATCCTCAAAAAGCCTAAACACTCTTAATAATCAGTTGCTTATTATCATTTAAAGGAGTAGTTCACTTTAAAAAAAAACTTTTGCTGATGATTTACTCGCCCCCATGTCATCCAAGATGTCCATGTCTTTCTTTCTTCAGTGGAAAAGAAATGAAGGTTTTTGATGAAAACATTCCAGGATTTTCTCCATATAATGGACTTCAATGGGGTCCAAACGGTTCAAGGTCCAAATGACAGTTTCAGTGCAAACTGCAAACTGTTCAAAGGGCTTTAAACGATTCCAGACGATGAATACGGGTCTTATCAAGCGAAACAATCACTCATTTCAAAAATAAATAACAGAGTTTAAGTTTTATAAGCACAAATGCTCGCCTTGCTCTGTTCTGTGATGCACGTTCGTGACTCTCCTGTTCGAACTCAAATGAAACAAATCTTTTTTCGAGTCATTTCGTTCGTTGAATCAACCGAATGACTCGAAAAAAGATTTTTTCGGTTTGATGAACAATGATGGACCCCATTGAAGTCCGTTATATGGAGAAAACCTTAATTTCTTTTCGACTGAAGAAAGAAAGACGTGGACATCTTGGATGACACGGGGGTGAGTAAATTATCAGTTTTTTGAAAAGTGAACTACTCCTATAAAGAACTTTACATGATGATGAGTGTTCAGATATTTGTTCTTGAAACATGAAAATCCCTTCCTCCGTTTGACCGTGTAATAATGTTGCGGATCAGTTACCAACAAACATGCAGCTCTCATTTCAGAGGTTAATATTGGACCGTGTGTGTGTGTGTGTGTGTGTGTGTGTGTGATGCGCTGTGGTGTGCTTCAGTCACGGAGGGATCTGGATTCCTCTCAGTTGTTCCTCTGGTGTCGGTGAACAGGGTTTCCTCTTCCTCTTCCTCACGGTGTCTTCCTCTGTTCTCCTCCTGACACATCCTCTGCTACTGTCCCCCCTTCTCTGTCTCTTTCTCTCTGTTTCGGTGTTGATGGGAGCAGGCACGATCCGTAAGGCTCAGAATCTGCTCAAACAGTACTCTCAGCATGGCCTGGATGGAAAAAAGGGTTCTAACCTCACTCCTCTGGAAGGTAAAGCACGCTGTCTTTCCCGTTTCCCTTCCCTCTCCACGGTTTCTCGCACTTTTGCTGTGTTTTTGAACTGTTGTTCCTGCGTTTCGGAGAAAACAGAAACTTATGGGTCACAGCGGTAGAGTGGCCTTAGGATGGAGAGAGAGAGACCTTCCTGTTCGTCATTATTCTTTTAATATTGCTATCAGATGTTGTATTTAAAATCAGAAAAATGTTTATGTGGCACAAAAACAATGTGGATTTAATTAAAGGTGTCGTTGTTAAACTTAAAAACCTTCTAATTTACATAAACTAGGGCGATTAATCGCATCCAAAATAAAAGTTTGTGTTTACATAATATATGTGTGTGTCGTGTGTAATTATTTTGTATATATAAATACACACATATGCATGTATATATTTAAGAAAAATGTGTTATTAACATATCAAATATTTTGTATAAATATAGATAAAGTATATACATGCAAATACAAGTATTTCTTAAATAAATACATGCAGTGTGTGTATTTATATTAGGGCTGTGCAAAAGTTAATTGCGATTAATCGCATCCAAAATAAAAGTCTGTTTTACATAATATATTTGAGTGTGCTGTATATAATTATTTTGTATATATAAATACCTATGCATGCATGTATATATTTAAGAATTATTTGCGCCTAAATTCTGTATATATATATATATATATAAATACATAATCTATATTATATAAATATAAATATTTTATATAGGAATAACACATTTTCTTAAACGTATACATGCATGTGTGTGTATTTATATATACAAAATAATTATATACAGCACACACAAATATATTATGTAAACACAGACTTTTATTTTGGATGCGATTAATCGCAATTAACTTTTGCACAGCCCTAATTTATATATATAAAATAATTATACACACGACACACAATTTTATTTTGGATGTGATTAATCGCGATTAATCGTTTCACGGCCCTAAGTGAGTTGAAAACATGGCAGAAGTTACTAAATATTTTGCCACGTACATTACCACAATATTTTACAAAACATGTCAAACTCGGACTTATTGATTCATTTTTTTTCTTTAATAAATGTTGATCATTAACTGCCGCCGTGTCTGATATCATTAGTGTTGGTATTGTTAGTTAAAACTATTATAAATAGTTTATGTTAATTAAAATAAATCTCAAATATCTAATAAAATTTCAATTAAACAGATTATAAATGTTGTCTTGGCTGCTAACTGAAAATAAAGTGCTGAAATTACTAAAACTATAACAGAGATGTATAAATGAAAGATACAGAAAATAAAAATGACTAAAACGTAAGCTAAAATTAAAATCTAGTTGTTTAACTAAGCAAAATTCTAAAATTAAGTTGAATTATGGATGATTTAATTATTAATGTATTAGTTTATTGATTGATAAATACTATAATAGTATATTAAAAATACAAAAATTACACTGCATCTGAATTTTCCAAACTGTATAAAGTGTTCCTCTGCACTTTTCCAAGTAGGAAGTTGACTTTCTGAGTGACAGGAAGGTTTTCTCTCGAACTGTTTCCCATAAGTCTCTGTGCTTTGCTGGGTCCATCGGTGCACTAAGAAATCCCCCTAACATCCTAAAACAAGTGGCCTTTGCTTTGTGGGTGGGTATAGCCTGTTCAACACTCCCTTTGTGGCCTGGGGTGAGTGACCCCGTCATGTGACTATATCCTAACCAATCAGGTTTCGAACATGACCTGCGTGGGGTTAAGCTCCTGTCTGACGACAAGCATGGGGCGGCCACAGGTGAGTCTGACCTCAAAGATTCAATACCACTTACTCTGTGTACTCTGTGTTCAAAACAAGATCTTCAAAATCTTGTGGCTTTATGTTCAAAATAATGTGTATTTTAATGTTTATCCACGTGGGTTTTAGTGTTTCTGCAACCGAGGGCCGAGTCCGGCCATAATCATCAGTATATGTCAAAGATGCTGTTGCGGTTTTAAAGCTCTGAACCTTTAAACATTTGTTAAAGCAGATCTGGAGGGTTTGAAGCTCAATCGAGTGGTTCATCGGCCCGTAGCCCTCAAACCGCATTCACTTTCTAGCCCTTAATCCTGTAATTGTGGACAAATGTGGGCACAGAGGATTCAGGTGTGATCCTAATTTTTATTTATTATAAATGTTATATCACCGTCTTCGATAAAGTTTTGTCTATCCATTTATTGTGTGTTTTTTTTATTTTAGGGGTATTTTTGAATTTATTTACTTCAAAAAGTACCATATTTTTTATGTAAATTATGCTTATTTTTATGTTTTATTTTTTACATTTTTTTAACTACATTAAAATATCATTCCAATAAGTTCTTAGAGCTAAAACCTAAAGATGAAGTGACTTTGCTGTCATTATTTTGGCTTATTTTAGAATGCTCTAAATTACAGTTTTCCCCATTCATTTCTATGGGTGCCCATTTTTGACCCAAATACAAAATTAAGGAGTTTTTTTTTCACTCATTTTAGAATTGAGTCAAAAAAATTGTGTGTTCAAGAGGCAAACTTAGGAAAAGTAGCCAAGTCTTGTGCCGCTCAGTACCGTACCGTATTTTTTAAAAATAAATCAAAACTATTTTGACCACATTTGTCCAGAATACGGTTTTAGGGTTAATCAATTCAAGTCTTATAGTTACATTTTCAGATTTACATCAAACATCAGGTTTCAAGGATTCGAATCTCACCCATATGCAATGTTTCAATAAATATGATCAGTGTGATATGCATAAAGCATGAGACACTTATTGATTGTCTATGGAGAGTAGATATGAAGAAACATTAGTGGGATTGTGCTGTTCGACGTTTACTTGTAATCATCGTTTAGCACATGTTGTAAATATGATTTCCTGCAGTATCACAAACATGATTTCAGAAAACTTATTCAGTGAAAGCATTGAAATCTCCCAAATGAAATTATGGAAATTATAGCAGGTTTTTGGTCTCATATTAATACATTTTATTTAAAGCTCTCGTTGCATCACCAGCTAACAGAATTACAACAATAATTGATCATCACATATATTGTTCATCAAACTTGATTACATTTATGTCTATGCATTATTCACACTGACTTGCATTGCTTTTAACAAATACATTTGATCAGTTAATGCATTTCCCTGGGAATCGAACCCATGACCTTGGCGTTGCAAGCGCCGTCATCTTCTGTTTGAGCTCATGCCATTGTTATTATTTTCATTATATCATCCTTATTTCAAAATGAGCGTATTTTGAATATTGTTTTTCCTGAGATCTTACAGGTGTGTGTGTGTGTGTGTCTCAGGGAAGGATGACGTGTTGGACATTGAGATTGACTCGTACATCCACTGCATCAGTGCGTTTGTGAAGCTGGCTCAGAGCGAGTACGTGTTACTGACCGAGATCATTCCTGAACATCACCAGAAAAAGACCTTTGACTCGCTCATACAGGTCCGTGCAGATCACCTCTGTGTGCGTGTGTGTGTGTGTGCATGGTTTAATTGTATGCCGTTGCAGGAGGCGTTGGATAATTTGATGTTGGAAGGTGATAACATCGTGTCAGCGGCACGCAGAGCCATCATGAGACACGATTACTCCGCCGTGTTGACCATCTTCCCCATCCTGCGGCACCTCAAGCAGACCAAACCCGACTTTGACGCCACACTACAGGTAAAAAGAAGAATATACGTGGATATTCGCATTGGATTTTGTTGGCTGGTGATGTCATATCCTGTGTTGTGGTGCAGGGAACGGCTGCCAGCACCAAGAACAAGCTCCCGGCTCTCATCACCTCTATGGAGACCATCGGCGCGAAAGCTCTCGAGGAGTTCGCTGACAGCATTAAGGTAAGCACTGATCAGAGATCAGCTTCAGGCACTGAACGGCTGCTAGTTCAAATCCCAGAATGCCTAGTGTCCGAACAGAATCTTTTCATTTATCCTGGCAATAATTAACGGATAATATTATGTTGACAGTTTTGCTCCGGGTCACGTGACATTGTATTATAATGAATATTAAAAATGTTATATATATATATATATATATATATATATATATATTTAATTTTATGTTTTATTAATTTTAAAAAAAATATTTATCATTTAATTTAATATAAAAATTATTTTTCAAATTATATATAGTTAATACTAGAAGTAATGAATAATTCTGAATATTATGAATTATTTTTTAAAAATGCATGTAATTAAATAAAAATCAATTATTTAAATATATATATGTATATATATATATTAGGGCTGTCAAACGATTAATCGCGATTAATCGCATCCAAAATAAAAGTTTGTGTTTACATAATATATGTGGGTGCACTGTGTATAATTATTTTGTTTATATATAAATACACACACACACATGCATGTATATTTAAGAAAAAAATATTATTTATATATAAAATATTTATATATAATATAAATGATATATAAATCTATATACATGAAAATATTTCTTAAATATAAACATGCATGTGTGTGTATTTATATATATATAAATACACACACAATAATAATTATACACAGTGCACCCACATATATTATGTAAACACAAACTTTTTATTTTGGATGTGATTAATCGCGATAAATCGTTTGACAGCCCTAATATATATATATATATATATATATATATACACACACACATTTATTTTATTTTAAGACTTCTATCATAATAGAAGTGATTAATAATTCATTAGAAATTAAATTAGTTATTAATATTTTTTTATTAAATGTAATTTATCTACATTGTATTAATAATTAGAAAATATTTATAACTTCTTTTAAATTATATTGTATATATATATATTAGATTATTAATTATAATTATTTTTAATTTATTATAATTTCTGATAAAAGTGATTATTATGTTCTGAGAATGTGATGTTCTCTTCTCCAACAGAACGATCCGGATAAAGAGTACAACATGCCGAAAGACGGAACCGTACACGAGCTCACGAGCAACGTAAGATCTCCTCATGGTCCGTTCTGTAGAGTATAACACTGCTAACAGCGGACAGATGTTCTGAACCTCGTCTCTCCTCAGGCCATCCTGTTCCTGCAGCAACTGTTGGATTTCCAGGAAACCGCTGGAGCGATGTTGGCCTCTCAGGGTAAAGCAAAAACACACAGATGTACACATAAAAACAGACATATTAGACCCAGTAGATATTCCTGGATTATGAATCCGCCGTTCTGCAAGATGGCTAATACAGAGCAGATGTGAGCTCTATATTGGACAGCTGACATGTCTGTTTTTATCACAGTAATGTTCATAACACACAGACCGCCGTCCTCACCCTGCTGTCTCCTTGTTTGTCATCTTTCCTGTGGTTTGCTTTTCCTTATCATTTGGTTTTCCTGAAGTCGCTCATTCTGAGATCATATTTGGAAAGAGAATTCACTCTGTCCACGTTTTTCCCTGAACCATCTTTCTCCGCCGTGCAATAAATAATAATAAATTAGCCTTTAAATTGCAATATTCTGCTTAAAGTACCATTTTGGCCATCAACTTCTATTTATTAGAGTCAGATCTGCTAAGCAGTCTTGCCTTATTAACAAATGGTCAGTGAAAATGGTCATATCATATTTTATTTATGTCCTGATATGGCAGCTCATGTTCACAGCAGTGCATGCCACTCTGTAGCTCCTCCCTCTGGTTTCTAAGCTCCGCCCACTCACCTCTGCTTTTGTCTCATGATCTCGTGCTCTCACACTGTCTGTAGCTCCTCCCACTGGTTTCTAAGCTCCGCCCACACACCTCTGCTTCTGTCACATGATCTCTCACCCTGTCTGTAGCTCCTCCCACTGGATGCTAAGCTCCCCCCTCTCACCTCTGCTTCTGTCACATGATCTCTCTCTCTCACCCTGTCTGTAGCTCCTCCCACTGGTTTCTAAGCTCCGCCCACTCACTTCTGCTTCTGTCACATGATCTCGCTCTCTCACCCTGTCTGTAGCTCCTCCCACTGGTTTCTAAGCTCCGCACACTCACCTCTGCTTCTGTCACATGATCTCTCACCCTGTCTGTAGCTCCTCCCACTGGTTTATAAGCTCCGCCCACACACCTCTGCTTCTGTCACATGATCTCTCTCTCTCACCCTGTCTGTAGCTCCTCCCACTGGTTTCTAAGCTCCGCCCACTCACTTCTGCTTCTGTCACATGATCTCGCTCTCTCACACTGTCTGTAGCTCCTCCCACTGGTTTCTAAGCTCCGCCCACTCACTTCTGCTTCTGTCACATGATCTCGCTCTCTCACACTGTCTGTAGCTCCTCCCACTGGTTTCTAAGCTCCGCCCACTCGCTTCTGCTTCTGTCACATGATCTCGCTCTCTCACCCTGTCTGTAGCTCCTCCCACTGGTTTCTAAGCTCCGCCCACTCATCTCTGCTTCTGTCACATGATCTCACTCTCTCACCCTGTCTGTAGCTCCTCCCACTGGTTTCTAAGCTCCGCCCACACACCTATGCTTCTGTCACATGATCTCTCTCTCACCCTGTCTGTAGCTCCTCCCACTGGTTTATAAGCTCCGCCCACTCACCAATGCTTCTGTCACATGATCTCGCGCTCTCACGCTGTCTGTATTTCTTCCCGCTAGTTTCTAAGCTCCACCCACTCACCTCTGCTTCTGTCACATGATCTCGCTCTCTCACCCTGTCTGTAGCTCCTCCCGCTAGTTTCTAAGCTCCGCCCACTCACCTCCGCTTCTGTCACATGATCTCGCTCTCTCACCCTGACTGGCCATCAGTGGTTAAGCTCTTCACTAACAGAACTATTTTAACTTCTTGCCCTTTGCCTCTCTCTCTTGTTCTCTCTCTCTCTCTGTTCTGCTTTGCTTCTGCCCTGTAGTTCTCGGGGACACTTACAATATTCCTTTAGACCCCCGAGGTAAGAGCCCGTGCAGATGAGTAGAGCTGGACTCCTCTGACTTACAGGCAACATGAAACCTGAACTCACTCACTTTACGTTCTCAATACATGTGATCTGCCACTGCCTGTTCTTCTAAAGCAGTGCTTATACACACGTTTCACTCAGTATGATACGGTAAAAAGTAGTATTTCTCATGTGAAACTGTAAATAATGTAGGACGGGACTTGATTTTGTCTATTAGGGGTAAATATTATTAGTTAATGTTATTTTGCCCTCACCATGTGGCCTTAGCAGAAAATAAGAATTATTTCAGATAGAGATTTTGATTAAACACGAGAAGCGTCAGAATCATTCACAATATGACTTGAAACATGTATTATGAATGTAAACGAGGCTGATTTGATTTCATGTTGACTTCAAACCCATAACTGTCTTTCTGAATCGCTCACTGTACTTGCCTTTTAGACGTGCAAATGTTTCTGAAAGAGATACAGGCTTTATTTATTTATGATGATTTCCAAGAACTTTGGGTTCTAGAAAGTTTCATCTGATGTTATTTGCTCTGAGGATCCCCTGCAGCCGGCAGGATATGAAACCATAACCTCTTATGAAACAATAATCTTAAAGTTATTAAGATGTTATAGCGTAGTACAGGAGCTGTGATTTAATCCTCAGCTGATCTGAGACCTGTTTCTCTTCTCAGAGAGTTAAATGTAATATACGTGTTGTATGTAAGGTTATGAGTTATTTAGATTCACAGGTTAACAGAATTACTTCGAAGGAAGTGATAATTTTCTGAATGTGAAACAAATGAACGGCTGTTGAAATGTGTCTGTTGTTGTTTTCAGAGAGCAGTTCATCCGCCAGCAGCTACAGTTCAGAGTTCAGTCGGAGACTACTGAGCACATATATCTGTAAGACACACACACACACACTCTAATCTAACTAATATTTATAAAATAAATATTAGATAAAAACCTTTAACTTAGAAAACATTAAATGAACAATAGAAATGTTTCCTTGGACTTACTAAAACTGAAGTAAAAATGAATTAAAGCTAAATAAAATATTTAAAAATATTAAAAAATAAATGTTAATTCAATATAAAATTAGTTTAAAATACGAATAAATCCTCTAATAGTATATAAAAGATGTTAAAATAACCCTGATCGTGTGTGTTTGTAGATAAAGTCCTCGGTAACCTGCAGCTGAATCTGTCAAACAAAGCTAAAGTGTACGAAGACCCGGCGCTGCGAGCCGTCTTCCTGCATAACAACTACAACTACATCCTCAAATCCCTGGAGAAGTGAGTAACAGACTGATCCAGGACCAGTTCACTGGCCAATCAGACACTGGAACACACTCACTACTGGCCAATCAGACGACAGTTAAAATGACGTTTTCTTCCTCATTTAAAAGGGTTGTTGATCATGATGTCACTTTTCTAACTTTAGTTAGTGTGTAATGTTGCTGTTTGAGCATAAACACCATCTGCAGAGTTACAACGCTCAAAGTTCAAAGCAAAGGGAGAGATTTGCTTTTTTTTTTTAATTGCTTTTAAAGGACTACAACAAACAGCTGATAGAACTACAGGAGAACTACAGAACTACAAACCCTATAATTTACATAAACCCCGCCCCCGGAACACGATTTATAGATTATCATGACAGAATATGCTGATCAATGACAACTAGATACAACAACTACACATAAGCTACATAAATTCATCAACTAAACATTCTTGAGTCTCTCCATCTTTGTCTGACTCAGGTTTGAACATAAAAGAATAAAAGTGTTTTTTTTTTCTGTGCGCAAGCTCTTGAAGCTCCGCCCCCTGTGTCGGATCAAAAAATCACCTCATCAAAAAGTGACAATTTTAACTTGCTACATAAAAATATCAGTGAGGTATTTTGAGCTGAAACTCTGGGGACACCAGAGATTTATTTTACATCCTGCGAAAAGGGTATTATAGCACCCCTTTAATATTTAGTAGTTCCTACAATAAGTCACATGACTGGTGTTTTCCGCTGCGCAGGTCTGAGCTGATTCAGCTGGTCGCTGTGACGCATAAGAAGGTGGAGAGTTCATACAGAGAACTGATCGAGCTGGAGATCCAGAACTATCAGCGCAGGTAAAACATCACCGTCCACGTGCCACACACGGTCCCGTCACCATTCAACCAATGACCTCTGACCTTCCCTCACCTACAGCTGGCTGAAGGTCACAGAGCATCTGACCGAGCGAAACTTCCCAGCGTTCCAGCCTGGAGCCAAAGTGAGAAGCTCTCACACACACACACACACACACACACACTTTAATGTGTAATGTTGCTTTTTGAGCATGAAAAAGCCTTTGTAAAGTTCCAGTTCTCCTCTATATCAGTGTCAGATTCTTCTGGAACACGTCACAATATTCCTCATTATAATAATTAATGCGCAGAATAAAGGGGCGGGGCCTGGTTGAGTTAGTCAGTGTGTTAAACTGGTGGTTATGGGAAGGGGCGGGCATTTCCCAAACACACCAATCAGAGCACAGTGTGCTTTTCAGAAGGAGGGGCTTCATAGAGACAGGAAGTAAACAGAGCGTTACTGACAGACTGGGAAAAGAGGAGCCGCAACAATGGAGAATATGAGGAGAATAATCAACATTCAAGCAGGAAAACCTGTTCTAGGGCGTAATATGGGCTCTTTAATGCTTTATTATCTGCAGTTTGGAACTTCTGCACAGTTATGTTTTGAGCTTCGGTTTTTAATTGGTTCATCATTAAGTGATCTCAGTTTAACCTTCTCTAATGTTTTTGCACGAGCAGCTAAAAGACAAGGAGCGACAGATCATCAAGGACAAGTTTAAGGTGAGAGAGAGTCCTACTGTATCATATGTGATTCATTCATTCATCTAAAGCCTCTGAATGATCAAACCTTTGCTAATAAACCTATCGCACTCGATCTTCTACACTTTAGACTGTTTTAGCAAGTAAAAGTCTTTTAGTATTACCGTACAAACCTCCTTCAGCTCGAGCCTTAGGTGTTTTTTTGTATTTTTGATGAGCTTATATTCATGAACATATTCAGACTATATGAGCCTGATCCATCAAGTATGATACTCAACAAAAACACATGCAGTCTTTTTATATTTTGCCTAAAGATTCAATAAAGCTATGATTATTTGATATCCCTTACGAAAAAGAAGTATATTTCTAGTTCATTTTATGTAGTATACTTAAAGTAATGTTCAAGTATTTTTAAGTATACATTATGTAGTAAGTATACTAATGTCACTATGTACTAGTAGTAAACTTGTAAGTGTACTATTTTAATACCGCTTGGGACTAAATTGGCCCACTTTTAGTACATAAAAGTATATGTTTAAGTGTAACAGTAAGTGCACAACTAGTTCATAATTATGTATGTCATGTGTACTGCAAGTGAATTTATGGGTATATACTAGTATTTTACTTTTTTACTGTAATACTTATACAAGTATACTTTGAATACTTAATTATATTTTTAAGTATTTCTGGATCAAAATATTGAGTACAAGAACAGGACAAATATACTTGCTTTTCTCTCAGTATAAGTCAAGTACACTTAAGTGTAATTTGAAGTATATTTCTGAGAAGTACAGGAAAAATAAACTGAAAGTATACCTTCTTATTTTTAGTTTAAAAGAAGTATACTAATGGCACACTTGAATAAACTTATTTTTCGTAAGGGATGTCAGTGTGCACAGGGATGAAAGTTTGTGTGTGTGTTTGCAGGGTTTTAACGAAGGTTTGGAGGAACTGTGTAAGATCCAGAAGGGCTGGGCGGTTCCTGATAAAGAACAGCGTGATGCCATCAGACAGGCTCAGAAGAGAGTGGTTTCAGACGCTTATAAAGCCTTCCTTCAGCGGTGTGTGTGTGTGTGATGCGTCAGCTCATACCTCATGGGTCATATACACTTATATTCGGCACGTGTTTCTTCATATGTTATTCTTTGTTTTTACAGATGTGCAAACATTTCATTCACCAAAAACCCAGAGAAGTATCACCGCTACGCGCCGGAGCAGGTCGAAGAAATGATTGACAAGCTCTTTGACACTTCAGCCTAGGCCACGCCCCCTCCTTCACTATAGCAACGGAGTCTCTGGTTTTCCCTGGAGACGGTCATGCACTTCCCCTCCGCTTCATCAAACACTCCACTGCAGCGTCACTGTTCGCTTTCGCTTGTTTTTGTTTTTTTTGTATAAATGTATTTATGTAAATGTTTTTTGGGATTTAACTGCAATAAATAAATAGAATTCCCTCCTGAAAACTCTGCTTTGGGTTTCTTCAGCTTAATATCTAGCTTGGTTTTCAAGTGCTGCATTTATGATAAATGAATTTGTTTAAAAATGTGTTTTTATAATTATTATTTTCATTATTAATAATGTATTTAAATAATATATATATATAGAGGAATTTGTTATTTATTTCATTATTATATATTTAAATATAAAAAATATTGTTTATTTTTATTTTCATTATTATTTGTTATATATGTATATATGAAGAGTTCAGATGCAAAAGCCTCTAAGTGCCATTTGAAATTTTCTTCTAAAATGATAATTTTTATCAAGCTTATATATTTAAGTTCAGTTATTTCACTTAAATGACTATGAAGATTACCTATGAATTGCCATTTAAGTGAAATTACAGAACTTAAATATACAAGCTTGATAAAAATGATCATTCTAGAAGAAAATTTCAAATGGCACTTCGAGGCTTTTGCATCTGAACTCTTCATATATAATTAGTTTAGAATATTACTTATTCTAACATTCTTTCCTTAAATAATTTATATTTGTATTTTTTAAATATATATATATATATATATATTAAAAAATACAAATATAAATTATTCAAAATTATTCCGAGATATTTGCGATTTTCGCTTCCGAAGGGGCTTTGGGGGCCTGTATCTCGGGCCCCTGGGGGCCCACGAGGCTGGGGGTGGTCTCTTTCGAAAGGTCTCGGTCCGTTCTCCACTCGACAAATATTTCGAGTGGCGTCGAAACGTTGATTTTTCGTCGAGATATTTGTGATTTTCTCCAGAGCTCGTGGCGCCAATATCGGTTTTCGGCCAATATCGGTTTTCGGCCAATATCTCCGCGAATACAAAAATGACAAAACGCATATGGTTTGGGGGTGGTCTCTTTCGAAAGGTCTCGGTCCGTTGTCCACTCGATAAAATTTTGGCGTCGAAACGTTGATTTTTCGCTGAGATATTTGCGATTTTCTCCCGAGCTCGTGGCGCCATTTCAGAGCGCGGCCGACGGTTTTCGGCTAATATCTCCGCGAATACGCCACCAAAAATGACGAAACGCATATGGTTTGGGGGTGGTCTCTTTCGAAAGGTCTCGGTCCGTTGTCCACTCGATAAAAATTTGGCGTCGAAACGTTGATTTTTCGCTGAGATATTTGCGATTTTCTCCCGAGCTCGTGGCGCCATTTCAGAGCGCGGCCGACGGTTTTCGGCTAATATCTCCGCGAATACTCCACCAAAAATGACGAAACGCATATGGTTTTGTTCAGTTCGGCGAGACGGTTCATACGTTGCGTTTTCGCCGAGATATTTGTGTTTTTCGCTTCCGGAGGGGCTTTGGGGGCCTGTATCTCGGGCCCACGAGGCTGGGGGTGGTCTCTTTCGAAAGGTCTCGCCCCGTTCTCCACTCGATAAAAAATTTGCCGTCGAAACGTTGAGTTTTCGTAACCGCGATCAAAACACAATATTTTTGTAGTGGTTTGACCTGCATCTTGTTTGTCTAGTCCTTCAGAGGTGATGAACATCCGCTCAGTCATTCAGGTGTGGAGCTCTGTTTTTACACATCAACTTTTCAGAAGCTTTAATCACTGACCTAGAATTAGCTCCCAGAGTCAAACACACTGAATCATAACTGTACATTCCCCAACATGATGAGCCATCGACCAACACCTACAGGAGTTACTCACTCAATATTCTTCATCACAAAGGAAACTAATGCATCAGGGAATGCATGTGAATGTGTGTGTGTGTGTGTGTGTGTGTGCACAGATGTTTCTGTATGTGGAAGCGTGAAACTGATTCCAGTGTGTGTGTCCACTTGTGTCCCAGTGGATGAGTGTCTGAGAAGAACGGCTCCGGTTACTGGGAAAAACACCCACCATTCTCTTGTATTGTAATTTTGTGTCAGAGTTTAACTGGAACACTTTATTCAATTCATTTTTTATTGAGTCTCAACATGTTTGATACGTCTGGCTTATGTTATGATAGTATGAGAATAAACAGCTCAATTTTATTCAGAGGCCCAAAAAAGGCAATTTGTTGCATATGCTGATTGTACACGTCCAAAAAGTATGAAAACAGTGAGATCTGCATAACAATATAGCAGATTCGAAAAAATTTTATAATATATACTATATAGCTATATATATAGCTAGTATATATTATAGAATCTGCTATAATATATACTATATTATACGGATAAAAATGCATAAATATCTTTATAAAAATCACATGAAGACACGTGAAGCTCGAGCTGAAAGGAACGTTTGTACAATTACACTACACTCTTAGAAAAAAAAAGGTTCTATATAGAACCTTAAAAGATTCTATCAGCGCTACGTATTTGGAACCCCTAAAAGGTTCTATACACTCTTAAAAAAAGGGTTCCTCTGGGTTCTATATAGAACCCTGGGGTTCCATACTTGGCCAATAGAACCTTTTACCAAAAAAAATGGTTCTATATAGAACCATTTTGGAGTTCCATATATGAAGCGGGGGATGGAACCATTTCTGGTTCTACATAGAACCATTTCTTCTAAGAGTGTAGAAAACTTTTACTTGATAAACCAGTCTAAGTCTCGGAGACAGTGTGTTCAGGTTTATCAAAAATGTTGTGATTATTTTAGAGGTCTTAGATATATTAATAAAAATAAAATGGATTTATAGACCAGTTCAGATAATGTTTGATAAAAGAATCACCATTGATAGTTTCAGACAAACTCCCACACACACACACACACACACACACTCTCCTGTTCCTGCAGCCAATCAGAGCAAACGCTCCTCTATATAAATCCTACTGATCTGATACACACACTCCAGTCCTGCTGATCTGATACACACCGGTGAGTTGAGTTATGCTGATACACAAGCTCATGCATGTCTGAAAATAATCCAGATGCACAATATTAATGACGAGATGATCTGTGCTCTGCAAACTCTGCAATGATGCTGAAGATATGCAGTCAATAATATATATCAATAATATAACATCATTGTTTAGAAGTGATTGCATTATTGCATGCTGTTTTTAATGAACCATGAGAGCACAGAACATTTTTAATGTACTTGTCATTCTGACGGATTTATTTAGTTTAATATTTCATTTTATTATTTAGATGTGTTGTCCTACAGATCATGTTTACTGTTATTTTTTATTAATGCTACTGTTTCTTTTATTTTATTATTTTTGACACGTTGCATTATGCTAGTTCCAGATTATTTGCTCTGGGAAGATTTTCATTTAATTTTATTTATTGGAATGTGTTGTATATGTTGTTTGTTTTAAACCCCTTGCTCTGGGGTTGGGGTTAAAATTTTATTTGATTTTATTTGGATATGTTGATCGTTTCAGATCATTTGCTCTGGGGAGATTTTTATTTTATTTTATTTTAATAAATTGGATTATGTTGGGATGACTTTTATTTATTTATTGATAAGTTGGATAATGTTGAGTGGAAACATTTTAATGAGACATGTTTGAGTTTATGTCTGAGATCTCTAACTTTGGATTGCAGACGTCTGGCATCTTAAGACGTTGTTGAGCTGCCTTTATTACACACACACACACACACTTCTCCGTCTCCGCTGCAGGCCTGTTCTGTCTGACCTGGGCTGTATAGGAAATTAATTTTATAACTAATTTTCCCAGGAAATTTCTCCGTTGTGAACTTGTAAAACAAACCTTTCCTGCTTTTAATGACATGATCTGTGTTTCAGCGTCTGAAGGCAGAAAGAGAAATGTGTGTGTTCTGCAGTCTGAGATTAACTCTAGTTTTAGCAGCGCTCACAGTTTGTGTAAGTGTGCTTCATAACTACTACTACACTCATAGAAGAAAAGGTTCTATATAGAACCTTAAAAGGTTCTATCAGCGCTACGTATTTGGAACCCCTAAAAGGTTCTATACACTATTAAAAAAAGGGTTCCTCTGGGTTCTATATAGATACTTGGCCAGTAGAACCTTTTACCCAAAAAAAATGGTTCTATATAGAACCATTTTGGAGTTCCATATATGAAGCGGGGGATGGAACCATTTCTGGTTCTAAATAGAACCATTTCTTCTAAGAGTGTACTACACACACATATGTTAATGGTGTTGTGTCTCGACTGAACTATGTGTGTTCGCTTGTCCTCCAGAGAGCCCAGCACACACACTTCCCCCGCGCCCCACAGGACAGGACAGGTGCAGACACACACTTCCTCTGAGCTTTATTATATTAATCTTCACATTAATATCTCAGCAGTCCCGCAGTGTGATCTGATCTCAGGCCTGTGTTTGTGTTCCTGCAGGAGTTTTGTGTCTGAATGGTGGGACGTCCTTCACTCTGTCGGGACGGCACATCATCTGTCTCTGTCCTGACGGCTTCAGCGGCTCCAGCTGTGAGACAGGTGTGTGTGTGAGAGAGAGAGAGTGTGTACATGTTTTTCTATCCCAGTGGGGACTTAAAGGGATAATGTACTCCACCCAAAAAATTCTGTCATTATTTACTCACCCTCAAGTTGTTGCAAACCTGTATGAGTTTCTTTCTTCTGCTGAACACAAAGGAAGATATTCTGAAGAACGACTGTACCAAACAAAAAAAGTATCCCTTTAAAGGGATAGTTCACTTTGAAATTAATTTTTGGTATGTTTTATCTTACCCCAAGGACATCCAAGATGTAGGTGTCTTTGTTTCAGCAGTATTTTCAATTTGGATATTTTTAGGTTAAACCGTTCTTGTCTGTCAGTCATATAATGGAGGTCTATGGTCACCACCTCAAAGAGCATGCACAAAGAAGTCCAGATTAAACATGATTTAATGACTCGTAAATGTAAGTACACATTGATGGCCTAAGACACGAAACGAGCAGTTTGTATGAGAAAACCAACAGTATTTATATCGTTTTTACCTCTTGTAACCACAGCCACAAATGTGGTGACCATAGAGCTGCATTATATGACTGACAGACAAGAACGGTTTGACCTAAAAATATCAAAATTGAAAATACTACGGAAACAAAGACACCTACATCTTGGATGCCTTTGAGGTAAGATAAAACATAGCAAAAATTAATTTCAAAGTGAACTATCCCTTTAAACCTGAACGCACACAGACTCATTGGGACTCGTGTCACGCTTATAAATCATACAGAATTATTTTTATTTTAAAACGTAAAAATGCAGAATGTTTCATGTGATGAATAGGGTTAGTGTAAGAGGAGAGAATACAGTATGTACAGTATAAAAACCATTACATCTGTGGAGAGTCCTCACAAAGATAGTAAACCAGATGTGTGTGTGTGTGTAATGATGTTTTCTGGTAGATGTGTCGATGTCCTGCTCTGACGGGGCCGGTCTCCACAGAGGTCCCGTGTCTGTCTCAGCGAGTGGGCGGGAATGTCTGGAACTGGGTCGACACAAACACTGCAGGCGAGTTGAGCTAAAACAGACCCGTTACTGTGACCCGGCGACTATAATCAACACTATATCAACATGCCTTGTCCTGAAGACTGGAATATTTAAGAAAACAAGTTTATGGCAATTCATAAGCAGATCTCACAAAAAAACACGCCAAGAACCGACATGTCCAGGGCCAAAAAAGAAATAATTGACATATTAAATGTAATTAAATTCAACCCATTAAAAAAAAAAAAAAATCGAGACAATAGTTGTTTTAAATACCTTTAATTTAGTAATAATATAATAAGAAAAGTTAATTTATTATTTAATTTGATAAAGTTTTGAATATAGAAAATTAAGCCTTTTTGCATTTTGACATTATATTATTTTTATGTTTGACATTAAACACAATCAAACATAATTTCCCCATCATTAATCATTTATGTTTTACTGTTTCAAAGTAAACCAATTTACACAATTAATATTTTATTTTATTAGTTTTGCATAAAAAAAGAAGCTTTTTTGGACAAGAAATATTGTTTTGCATTTTGACATTATTAAACACAATGAAACACATGTAACCCATTAATAACATTTATTTATTTACTTTTTTTTAAGTAAATCAATACCGTTATACAATTAATAATATATGTAATTGATAAAGATTTTTGTATTGTGATATTATTTTCACGATAATTAAACACAATTTACCACATTAACATTTAATTATATTTTACTGCCAGAAGTAGAACTTTTAAACAATCATTTTATACAATTATTAGCATGATAAATATAAATATGATTTTTTTTTTGTACATTACAGTACACTGAGAATTTCTTCACAGTGCAAAGCAATTCATTTTTTACTTTTTACACTCACGTGTTCTTGGTCGTATTTGCAATATTCCCCTTTATTCTCAAGTCCAGACATGAAGATTTTCTGCAGAAATATTCACAAACACACCTTCACACACACACACACACACACACACACACACACACACACACACACACCTGCCCGAGCCTGTGCCGCTCATACATTCCAGTGTTGTTTGGAATATTCCTGCTTATGTAAATCTGCTTATTGTGTTCATTTCTCTTCATCATGTCAGTTTCATCCATCATAACTTACTGTACATGTTCCAACACCCACAGCAACCCAGACTTCAGCCGCAAGCCGTGGTGTTTCGTGGAAAAGGAGTCCAGGATCATCCGAGAGGACTGCGATATTCCCCGATGCACACGAGATCTCAGTACTGTCCTTTACACTCTATTCATCTCTCAGAGATAAGCGTAATGCATGAAAATCTATTTAAATCAGAAAGCTGTGCAAATATGAGTTCTCTTTTGCACTTTTAATAACTCTTTTTTAACATCAAGCATGTCCCAGTCCCACTATTTATTACTCATCCGTCGACTCGTCCGTATTTCTTTATCGCTTTAATGTGGCAATAACTCACTAGAAGCTGCACTAATTTGCATGTGCAATATATAAATAATATAGAAAGACATAAATCAGTTATGTGATAGATATATATATATATATATATATATATATATATATATATATATATTTGACAAGCTAGTTAATAAAACCAACAAACATTTAAAGTCCCCCTGTGGTGTAAATCCAGCTGTTGATGTTGTTTATGTGTGTATGTGGTGTTTTTAATACGCTTTAAGACACACCATGTCTAAGTTCATAAGTCGACAGAATTGCTGAGTATTTCCTCCTAACCAACAGTCTTAAAAACATGGTGTGAAATCGTTGGTGTTTCTGACGTCACAAACGACCTTGTAACCAATCAGATCAACGTGTGATCGTCAACTGAGCTGAGTGAGTGAGTGGAGGTGGGGCTCATTTACATATTCATTGAACCGCGTATACTAAATGAGGCAAGGGTGTCGAATTACATTCAAGATATTTTAAGGCATGAGATTTCTTTTTTCAAGAAATGTTTTCGTGTCATTTTGGTGACCAAAGATTGCCTACAGGAAGACTTTAACTAAGAAGACTGACAGACTAAAGCTATTTTTCCTCTTTTTTCATGTGAATAATATCTGATATCTGAAATACTTCAGGATCTGTATTTGTTGCACAGTATGACAGGCATATTGAACAGTTTGGTGCATCTGATCTCTGCAGGTCCTGATATTACTGAAGACATGACAGATGCACAGTCAGGTGAGATTGAGATCGCTGTGTGGATGTGTAGTACACTGTTAAACAATTATTGTTGGTTTAACTTAAAAAGATAACCTGGTTGCCTTAAAATGTTAGTTCAAAAAGTTCAATGAAATAAAAAAAAAATAGTTAATACAATCAGGAGATTGGTTTAATCAACAGAAACTCAAAATATTATGTTATCTGCGCCACATAAATTATCTAAGTTGATTTGACAAAAGTAAAAAAATCAATAAAAAATTACAGTGTACACTGTGAAAAATTATATGAGTAATAAGTTATGACAACATATACTTTTACATTGATTCAAATTAGGTTAATACATTTTCAACTTTTTTTGTTATACTCGATTCAACCTATTTTTTAAGTCAGTTTAATGTAATTTAAGTTGAAATAAGTTTTTGACTGAAATAACTGTTTGAGCGTCTCTCATGTGTCCAGGCTGGAGGTGTGGCCAGAGGGAGGAGCGGAGCATGAAGGTTGTGGGCGGGGCTTTGAGCGCGGTGGAGCTCCACCCCTGGATGGCGGCCGTGTTCAGCATGAGGTCTCGGGGAAGAGCGTTCACCTGTGGTGGGAGTCTCATCTCTCCCTGCTGGATCCTCACAGCCGCTCACTGCTTCCCTAATGGGTCAGTACCATAGACTGTAAAGAAATATATGGATGTAGTGTCTGTGACATCACCTGTAGTGTTTCTGAAGAGCATTTTTAAAAGCTCAAAGTGGGCGGAGCCGGCCGTTGCCATCTTGGCAGCGCGTCACTCCCGGATAACTGAAAATATGCAGCAAGGCGGATTAGCTGAGGTGACGTGATGCTACAAGACAGCACACAAACGGCTAGTAGTGACATCAGCGGCAATCCACCTGTCACTCAAGTGGCCACGCCCTTAATTATGCAACACTTTAAGACTCAATATAATTGAAACGGATGAGTTATAAAAAAAATTGAAGAGCAAAATTAGCTATATAGACCAAAAACACTTTTTGCACCAGGCTGTAAACATGTTGTTTTTCTGCTGTAAAGTTGGGCATTTTAACATGAGGGTCAAAAAAGAGTGAGGATGGATGGATGAGTGGTTGGATGGATGATGGGTGGATGGATGAGTGGTTGGATGGATGGATGAGTGGATGAGTGGATGTATAAATGGATGGATGGATGGATGGATGGATGAGTGGTTGGATGGATGATGGGTGGATGGATGGTTGGATGGATGGATGATGGTTGGATGGATGGATGGATGGATGGATGGATGTATAAATGGATGGATGGATGGATGGATGGATGAGTGGTTGGATGGATGATGGGTGGATGGATGGTTGGATGGATGGATGAGTGGTTGGATGGATGATGGGTGGATGGATGGATGAGTGGATGAGTAGATGGATGGATGGGTGGTTGGATGGATGGATGGATGAGTGGATGGATGGATGGATGAGTGGTTGGATGGATGGATGGATGGTTGGATGGATGGTTGGATGGATGGATGAGTGGTTGGATGGATGATGGGTGGATGGATGGATGAGTGGATGGATGATGGTTGGATGGATGGATGGATGGATGGATGGATGGATGGATGGATGAGTGGTTGGATGGATGATGGGTGGATGGATGGATGGATGGTTGGATGGATGGTTGGATGGATGGATGAGTGGTTGGATGGATGATGGGTGGATGGATGGATGAGTGGATGGATGGATGGGTGGTTGGATGGTTGGATGGATGGGTGGTTGGATGGTTGGATGGTTGGATGGATGGATGGATGGATGGATGGATGAGTGGATGGATGGATGGATGGATGGATGGATAAATGGATGGATGGGTGGATGGATGGATGAGTGGTTGGATGGATGATGGGTGGATGGATGGATGGATGGTTGGATGGATGGTTGGATGGATGGATGAGTGGTTGGATGGATGATGGGTGGATGGATGGATGAGTGGATGGATGGATGGATGGGTGGTTGGATGGATGGATGGATGGATGGATAAATGGATGGATGGATGGATGGATGGATGGGTGGGTGGTTGGATGGATGGATAAATGGATGGATGGATAGGTGGATGGTTGGTTGGATGGATGGATGGATGGTTGGATGGATGGTTGGATGGATGGATGAGTGGTTGGATGGATGATGGGTGGATGGATGGATGAGTGGATGGATGGATGGTTGGATGGATGGATGATGGTTGGATGGATGGATGGATGGATGGATGAGTGGTTGGATGGATGATGGGTGGATGGATGGATGGATGGTTGGATGGATGGATGAGTGGTTGGATGGATGATGGGTGGATGGATGGATGAGTGGATGGATGGATGGGTGGTTGGATGGTTGGATGGATGGGTGGTTGGATGGTTGGATGGTTGGATGGATGGATGGATGGATGAGTGGATGGATGGATGGATGGATGGATGGATAAATGGATGGATGGATGAGTGGTTGGATGGATGATGGGTGGATGGATGGATGAGTGGTTGGATGGATGATGGGTGGATGGATGGATGAGTGGATGGATAGATGGGTGGTTGGATGGTTGGATGGATGGATGGATAAATGGATGGATGGATGGATGGATGGGTGGGTGGTTGGATGGATGGATAAATGGATGGATGGATAGGTGGATGGTTGGATGGATGGTTGGATGGATGGATAAATGGATGGATGGATGGGTGGGTGGTTGGATGGATGGATAAATGGATGGATGGATAGGTGGATGGTTGGATGGATGGTTGGATGGATGGATGAGTGGATGGATGGATGAGTGGATGGATAGATGGGTGGTTGGATGGTTGGATGGATGGATGGATGAGTGGCTGGATGGATGGTTGGATGGATGGATGGATGGGTGGGTGGTTGGATGGATGGATAAATGGATGGATGGATAGGTGGATGGTTGGATGGATGGTTGGATGGATGGATGAGTGGATGGATGGATGAGTGGATGGATGGATGAGTGGATGGATGGATGAGTGGATGGATGGATGGTTGGATGGATGGATGATGGTTGGATGGTTGGATGGATGGATAAATGGATGGTTGGATGGATGGATGAGTGGATGGTTGGATGGATGGATGAGTGGTTGGATGGATGATGGGTGGATGGATGGATGAGTGGTTGGATGGATGATGGGTGGATGGATGGATGAGTGGATGGATGGATGGGTGGTTGGATGGATGGATGGATGGATGGATGGATGGATGGATGGATAGGTGGATGGTTGGTTGGATGGATGAGTGGATGGATGGATAAATGGATGGATGGATTGGTGGATGGTTGGTTGGATGGATGGATGGATAAATGGATGGATGGATGGATGGATGGATAGGTGGTTGGATGGTTGGATGGATAAATGGATGGATGGATGGATGGATAGGTGGTTGGATGGTTGGATGGATAAATGGATGGATGGATGGATGGATGGATAAATGGATGGATGGATTGGTGGATAGATGAATGGGTGGTTGGTTGGATGGATGGATAAATGGATGGTTCATTCCCATTGGTCTCTTCTTCATGTCTTCAGAGCTCAGACTGATCTCCATAAACTGTCAGTAGTTCTGGGTAAGAACGCCATAAACGAGACGGACATTGGGAGAGAGCAGGAGTTCAACGTCTCTGACCTCTTCATCCATGAACACTTCGACAACACTGACGGAAACTACGACAACGACATCGGTAATCCTGACCGAGAACTAACTTACATCCAAATATGCTAACAACACAACTACATTCACTGCGGATAAAAGTTCTTCGTTAAATGAATAATTGTTTAAAAAATTAACCGTCGACCTTCTAAGACGACCATCTGGAATTACTACACTAGTCTAGGGTTGAGTTTATAACTAGTGTTTCTATACCTATAACGTCAGGTTAAGCTAGTAAACAAACATCCACAATACAAAACTAAACACCTGCTGTTTTTCAGCGAGGTCAGATTAGCTTTATATGTTTAGTTGGTTCAGACTGTAAAATGCATTATATATTGATTCGTGTGTTGGTCCAGCATTGTTGAAGATTCGCAGTCCTAGCGGTCGCTGTGCGAAAGAGTCCCGCTCAGTGAAGACGGTCTGCATCCCCGGACCACATCATTCACTCCGTCGCGGGACGTCCTGTGAGGTCACTGGATACGGCAAAGAGCGAGAAGGTACAGCAGAGTGTGTGTTGAGCAGTGTTAACGCATTACAAGTAACTTAAGTTACGTAATCGGATTACTTTTTCAAGTAACTAGTAAAGTAATGCATTACTTTTTCAATTTGCAACAAATTATCTTTTTAACGCTAGTTACTGTTTCACATTTAGAGAGAGAAATAAAGTGAGGAGGCGCTGTGTGTGTGTGTGTGTGTTGAGCAGGGTCGTGGTATTACTCTCGGTATCTCAGAGAAGCGGCGGTGAAGCTGCTGTCTCAGGATCTGTGCTCCAGTAAAGCGTACTACAGCGACGCCATCACAGACAACATGTTGTGTGCCGGGAGTCCAGACTGGACAGCGGACGCCTGTAAGGTCAGATTATTTACAATATTTATTATAAAAATGTGCCACTACTTTCTTTACTGCTTCATTACTTTCTGTTGAAGAGGTTCAGGTTTTGTTTATGAGTTACACTACTGTTCAGAAGTTTGTTTCATGTTTTTGAAGGAAGTCTCTTCTCCTCACCAAGCCTGCATTTATTTCATTCAAAATACAGCAGTAATATTGTGAATTATTTTTACAATTTAAAATGTGTCTTGAGCATCAGATCCTCATATTAGAGTGATTTCTGATGGATCATGTGACACAGAAGACTGGAGTAATGATGCTGAAAATTCAGCTTTGATCACAGGAATAAATTCAGGTGCTCTTCAGTCATTTCTGACCGAAAAAACTTCTGTTGAAATTTTAAAAATCACACTTATATACACTTACACACCAATACATTTTGATTAATGAATGGGAAATTGACAAAAACACAAAAATTCACAAATTTTTATTTATTTTTTCTACATTTTTGAGATTGTTTCAACTATATATTCAAATCCACCAAAAAAAAAAATGTGGTTAATTCACATGCTTCTCCATAGAGTGCTGTACATGCTATCTAGTGGTTACACCATGATCTCTACGCTTTTTCTCTATACTGTAACCAGATAGTGCTAATTTTCTTCAAAAAATAGTTTTTTTTCTGAAGGCCTAGACTCCATATTAAACTAAAATACTGCATTAATAATTTTTTGAAAAAAAAACAATATATATATATATAGAAAAGAATATATATTTTTCCATGGCAAAAATAGACCATAAATATTGGATAAATATTAATAAATTCAATCAAATTGTCTCAAAATACTAAATTACAAAGAATAAATATTATAGAAAAAAAATAAATTGCATTGGTTTTACTGGGATGAAGGAAATTTAATTTTTAGGTGTCCGGTCACTTTTGACCGGGAAGATAACAAGTGTGACTCCGAAACGAAGAGCACCTGAGGGTTAAAACATATTCACATAGAAAACAGATATTTTGATTTGTAAAAATATTTCACAATTTTACTGTATTTTTTATCAAATAAATGCAGCCTTGATAAGCAGAATACGTAAAAACATTAAAAAAAAAAATCTTACGAATCTGCGACTTTTGAACAGTAGTGTATATTAGCAGAAGTGAAAAGATTGCACATGTTTATGTGTGTGTGTGTGTGTTCAGGGAGACTCCGGCGGGCCGCTGGTGTGTCGTGTCCGAGACCGTGCGTTCCTGTTCGGTGTGGTGAGCTGGGGAGAGGGATGTTCCCGACCGTTTCGTCCTGGTGTTTATACTAAAGTGAGCAACTACCATCATTGGATCCTGGAGAAAACCGGCCTCTCGTCACTCACAGCTCACACACACCTGAGAACATGAGTTTACCTGCGCTCACACACACACCTGAAACAGAACAAACATGTTCATGTACATTCTTATATTCTGTTCTATTGCCAATATATGACAGCAGATCTTTGTAAACATATTATTTTGCATTGTTCATGAAATGTACAGTGGCATTTGTACAGTGTTTTCATTTCTATTGTTGTGTAACTATGTAATATTAATTATACTCAGTGTTGGGTAAGTTACTCTAAGAAAGTAATTCATTACTAGTTACTAATTACCTCTTCAACAGTGTAATTAGATTACTGTATTAATTACTCTCTCTAAAAAGTATTTAATTACTTTTAATTACTTTCAAAATCCCAAATCAATCTCAACCAGCTGAATAATACAAGGATAGACATGAATCTGTTTTAATTCTTTCAAATAAATACTATAAAATTGCATGAATTATCCTTAAACAGACCAAGGTGGAGAAGGTTACATTATAAAAACATACTTTTTAACATCAGACAGTATATTTTGATGTTAAACCCACTATTGTTTTATGTCTGATCTCATGACATTTCACACTTTTTTCATACATATTTTACAATAATTCATACGAATATTTAGACACCTCATAAAATGCATACGAATCGCTGTGAGATCGGATTGATCTACACACAGTATTTACCTCAATTACATCAGAAGTAACTGTAATTAAATTACAGATAAATGAAGAGTAATCCCTTACTTTACATTTTCAAGGGAAAAGTAATTAAATTACAGTAACTAATTACTTAGTGATTAGTGACACCCAACACTGATTATACCATACATAATACATGATGTGCATATATATATATATATATATATATATATATATATGTATATATAATGTTAATTTTGAACCTTTTAAAAAGTGTATCTTAACTTCACGAATACTTTAAAATAATGAATACGTTTTTTTCCACCTATTAGCGTACAGTCTGAATATGAATAAATGGATTCTGAGAAGATCTGGGTATTTTCAGAAGATTCTCTGTGTGTTTTAAAGCACATCTGACTTGCTTCTACATGTTTAATCTCATTGGATGAACACACCCTGAATTTACACACTGTTTATTTAAACACACACATAATCATTATGTGTGAGTGCAGTGATTATATGTTCACATTATGTCATAATGTGAACATTTAACTGCACTCACACACACACACACACTCACTGACATACACACACTCACTGACATACACACACTCACTGACATACACACACTCATTCTCTTCATCTCTCTCACTCACACGCAGAAAAAGAGAGACACACACACACACTCTCTGACTGTTAGAGCTACCACGGTAATATACAAATAGGAAAAAATGTGTGTAACATGTCAGTAATTTAGTATCATTGTAACAGATGTGTGTAATTCCGGTCCAGCTGTCGAGGGGTAAAACTGTCACAGAAACTGAGATGATGTCATCGGGTCAGCAGAGGTCATGTGACTCACAGATGCCACTGATGTCATTCACAGGAAATCCCTCACTCCTGATGGATGGATGGATGGATGGATGGATGGATGGATGGATGGATGGATGGATGGATGGATAGATAGATAGATAGATAGATAGATAGATAGATAGATAGATAGATAGATAGATAGATAGATAGATAGATAGATAGATAGATAGATAGATAGATAGATAGATAGATAGATAGATAGATGCAGTATTCATACTCCACCACTAGACGGCAGTATGAGATCAGAATTACACACACTGAGTGACACAGTCAACACTTTATCCTGAACACACACTTTATGTTTCATCAGTTGATGATAGTATTAACACTAGTTAGTGAGATCACGGGTCACTGGTGAGGAGGAGTGTATGAACGATACAGGAAATGACGATCATGATGCATTAATGAAACATGACATCACATCACTGACCAATGCTGTCCGGTTTTAAACTAGCCAATCAACGCACAGTAAAAAAACAGAAATAATAGAATGAATGTGTGATTTAAAGTCCAGAAATGGAAGTTACTTTCTCTGGCAACAAACATTTTACATAAAATTACTGAAACAATAGACTGAATCTATTAGACTAGTTCCCACTCACTGGGTGACACAGGTCAGGTATCCTTATAAATCTTATAAAGCAGAATCCGCTGTTTTATACTGAGATGAACAACATGAACACACACAAACACACTAAACACATGTACACACACCGTCACTCACTCACTTACACTCTCTCTCTCTCACACACACACACACACACACACACACACACACACACACACACACACTTACAGCATGTTTATTCTGAGCTCTGAAATGAAATGACTTCCTTAATTCTGTCTTTACTGTAAGAGTTCTCCATATTGGGTCATGCTGAGGGTCTCGCGCTGAGACTGGCCAATCCTGGAGGAGTCTCTGTTCTGATCCTGTTGTTTCTGTCTGATCAGAGCTGTGATGTTCTGATGCTCGAACATTTCAAGAGTCAACACAAGTTTCTTCATCAGTAAATAGTTTGGACTTGCAAATGACAATGCCATGACTAGTAAAAATAGGCAAACTAAATAAAATATAATTAAAGTATGCAACCCCCCCCCCCCTTCTCTCTCTCTCTCTCTCTCTCTATATATATATATATATATGTAATTTCCATGTATTATTTTGGCTTGCATAACCTGTAACCTGTAAATATTGTAAATTAATGAATTGTATTGTTTTGTTGTTAATTAATCTATATTGCAAACTAGGTGAATCAAAGCCTAAACAATGCGTAGCGCGCTGGTGCCCCATGGGGCAATTCTGCCCCACTCAGAATTCCTGAACACTGGAATCAAGTTTCCTTTTTAGGGCATGAGAATGTATTACGTAATTTGGGAAGAACTCTCGACCAGAGCCATGTATTCATGGCTCTGCTCTCGACAAAGGCAAGAGGGCGGAGCAAATCATAACGAGTGACGTTTGTCTGAACCAATCGCATTCACGGGCGCGCCAGCACTTGCTGTTTGATTGGCAGATGGAGAATTCACGTCATTCTGAAGGTCTAGTAGTGTAAGCCGCGAATCGATTCTTTCGAACAGTTCATTCAACAAACCAGTTCAAAGAAATGGTTCTTCACGTCATCAAGGGTTTTTAAAATATGTATGTGTAGCCAAAGAGAATACCATGACAAAAACGGTTTCCTACTAATAGCCTCGTAATGAATCAATTGATCCAACTGGAATATTATAAGTGCATTATAAGTTCATCCATCTAGGATATTAAGATAAGTATGCATATATTAGTATCTTATGAATAACTCAGGCCTATTCATAGGAAACCTAATACTTTAACTATTACTGTAGGCCTAAGCTTAATTCAAATCTAACTCTAACTAATCAATTCCTAACGACATTTAAATAACTATTATTCACCATTGTATTATTTATTATTAAAATAAATTGAAATTAACAAAAATACATTTCATACAGATTTCGCGAGTTGTTGACTCGTGAAGCGCGATGCGCGAACTGGAAAGAGTCGACTCTACTGAACGATTCGTTCCAGACCAGGCGCTTCCCCGATAGTTAGTCAGTTGCATGAAGGGGAGTCAGTGTGTTCAGGAGTGGGATCGTCTCGGCGCTCGGATACGGATAGGGGAGTTTGGATACACACTTTGAAAGAGAGTTTGCTGTCTCTTAAGCTTTCACCATGCCGGTTTTTCACACGAAGACGATAGAGAGTATCCTGGAGCCGGTGGCCCAGCAGATTTCCCATCTGGTCATCATGCATGAGGAGGGAGAGGTGGACGGGAAAGCCATCCCGGATCTCACCGCTCCTGTGGCCGCAGTGCAGGCGGCTGTCAGCAACCTGGTCCGGGTAAGAGCTTCAGTCTTTCACAAACAGTTAGAAGCATGCGAATCTAACAGATAAGTGTGTATAAAGTATCGTTTTTTTGGTGTTAATGTATCCACGAAAGTTTCCTGAAGTTCTCTGGCTTTGATCCAAACCGAGTTCCGCCTTTTCCCCTTCTTGGATTTCGCCCTGCCCACCGAAACACTGAAACACATGCCATCCGAGCATCTGAGACATGACCGATCTCGACTTTCACAAGGAATTAAACTAGTCATTTAGCCGATGATTTATGAAGTGCACTTATTACACGAGGTGAGTGTGTGTTGCTCAAGGACACAATGAGCGGTGAAGGGTCACGAATCACCTCAAACCACAATGTTCATTTCGTGCACATTCATTTGATTTCGCTGATTAATCTAGATTTAATCTTCTTCAGTAACCTCAGAGAGCCTACAGCTTTTGGAGGCGTGTGCAATGCATTGAACCACACGATTCTTCAACTTCTGTGGTAACGTTAACTTACAACCACCTCAAAAAGCAGAAGTAAAAAGGTTCAGAGTCTATATTTTACTCTTAGAGTTTATTTTTTGATGTTTTTCTAATCATACCACTGTAAAAACCACAATCGTCAAATTAAAAGTTCAACTCATTTTCATTCATTGCAATTTAAGTTGAAATGACTCAAACATCCAAGTTGATAGTACTCAATTTTTTTTATATAGTAAGACATTTTGTCCATTTAGGTCAAATACTTGAATCGAACCAATTAATTTAATAAAACGTGTAAGTTTACAAAAGTAAATGAAAAAGAAAGGATAGTAAACAATGCACAAGATATCATAACAAAATAAATAGGGCTGTCAAACGATTAATCGCGATTAATCGCATCCAAAATAAAAGTTTGTGTTTACATAATATATGTGGGTGCACTGTGTATAATTATTTTGTATATATATAAATACACTCGCATGCATGTGTATTGAAGAAAAAAAATATTATTTATGCATAAAATATTTATTTATAATATGAATTATATAAATCTATATCCAGTACATGAAAATATTTCTTAAATACAAGCATGTGTGTGTATTTATAAATATATAAATTAATTATACACAGTGCACCCACATATATTATGTAAACACAAACTTTTATTTTGGATGCGATTAATCGCGATTATATCGCGCCCTAAAATTAAACACTGCGAGAATACATCTGAAATAAATGTGTTAAAAATTTAGTTAGATTATACATTCTTCATGCTTACAATACATGTATATACTACATATATCATATATATATATATATATATATATATATATATATATAAATATAGGCTATATTTGACCCTGTGGTCATCATCACAGCAGAGCTGATCTCCTGTCAGTCTGATATGAGAAGGAAGGATCTGTATGGAGAGATACTGCTTCCATCAGCTGTCCGACAGCTTGTGTGGTTTTCCTAAAACGGAAACAAAACCTTCTGTAGTAAATTCACCATCAACCCAGTTATTCTTAGCAGTTGTCCAGGGTTAACTTTAGACTCCTGAAATAACGTGGAAGCTGCTTTGTGTTCCTGAAGTCTGAATCACAGTAACTTGAGCTTTATGTATCTAAGCAATCTGAGAAACTCAGGTTAGATCATGACTTGAGATCAGTTGATTTTAGGTGTGTGTGAGTGCGACCCCACCCAGTCAAATGCTTCCTGTGTGTGTGTGTGTGTGTGTGTGTGTGTGTGTTGCTGCTTTAGAGGATGTTATTTTCTCAAATATCTCTGCGGTTGAATGTTCCTCTTCATCTGAGATTTTCTGAGCATTTCAATTTAGCCCAATATTAAAGCTTTATTCCTCCGTGCTTGTAGAACGGTTCCTGTCTTATTTATTCTTGTGTATTTCTCATTTTTTCCTTCCTCTTTATTCCTCTTCCTCTATTTGTTCATGTGAAATTTCTTGCGTTAGTCGTGTTTTCTGAATCCGATTCTCTGGTTTAGTGTAGGTTTGTGTGTGTGTGCAATGCATGCAGTCCTCGTGATTGTGTGTTTGTGGTTTATTATATTATTCATGCTGGACTTTTAGACTTCCTACGTTTTGCAGAGACGGCCAGAAGTTAATTCCTGCTCATTTTGGATGCCATATCAGAGCTCAGAGCGCTTAATAGAAATTGTTTTTTGATCCTGAATGAACTTTAGTAAATTATTCATGATGTCTCTCTCCAGTTTAGACCACACAGAGACTCGTCAGACTTGCTGATTCATGCTATTTTGTCCTTTTCTTTGAAATGACAACATTTCATGAGCAACAGCATGACGCTGGGTGATGGAGTCTAATTAAATGGAAAAATAAAACTGGGAAAACCCAAAGTTTCAATTATTAAAGTTGTGTATAGATTGTCATGAGTCGTGACTAGATTAGGATTTAATACTGTAAAAAAATTAAATATGATTTGTAATCACAATTTTTTTTTTGTCAAATCAACTTAAATAACTAATATTGTTCAGATAACATAATATTTTGAGTTTCTAATGATTAAATCAATCTTCTTCATTGTAACTAAATTTTTCCATTTCAATGAACTTAAAATTTTAAGGCAGCCAGATTACTTAATTTAAGTTTAACAATAATATTTTTTTTTACAGTAGTGAAGTGAATTTAGGTTGCCCATATACACGGCAAGTGACCGTTTTAAATATGAATTAAATTAAATTCGCATTTATTTATGTTTAAAAATAAATATTAATTATATTATTTAAAAAGAATGATTTTACAATATTCATTAATATTATTTTAAAATTGTATGTAAATATTTAATAATAAATAATTTCTCTTGCTTTGTCTGCCATCTTGGATGGATTTTTTTCACTCACTGTAAATAAACTATATGATCAATAAGTCATGCTTTACATTAACAAAGTTATACAAAATTAAACTCGCTTTAAGTCAGTTTAATGCGATTTAAGTTGAAATTACAATTTGATTATACTTGTTTATAAATTTTATTTATAAATGAAATGTTTTAAAAAAAAACCTTGTTGAGAATGACATTTTGATGCTATAGATTTGTTTAAAGTTTTTACCCTGAAGTCAGACGTCAGTGAGTTTCATGTTGTTTTGTGGGTTTTATTTTTATTTTAAGAATGCTTCCACTCATGTTTGGTGGTCAGTGTTGGGAATGTGAGGAGTGTGTCTGTGCCTTATTCAGGATCTCATGGGGTCAGATGCTCACAAGACCACACATATGAAAACCTCCCATCACTACAAGAGAAGCGTTTGTTATCAGAACTGAGGGAATACGGCTTTATTAGGCAGTGCTGCTGCTGGGAACCTCATGAACTCCTGCGCTTCTTATTTTAGGAGATTTCTTTTGGATGAAAGAATTTGCATCCAGGCTCCAGAGTAGATGGGAGTTTATTCCCTTTCCTTCTGCGACTTGTTCCAGCCTTAAAGACAATATCTTCCAGATGAAAGATCTGAGTGCAGATCTTAGATTTGATTTACTTTCTAGAAAGTTGCTTTTGATGGAAATATGATCTTTCACAGTATCAGCATCTTCTACAGATCTTTATATATGAACATGCGCTCAGAAAAGATCATAGCCAGACACCACCACAGCTAAAAATGTAACCAATCGATATCACAATACTTCCCCAGTTGATTGATTAGATTAAGAATTGCATTCATTACATTACTGAATTATGAGCTTTCTGAAATGTGTAAGTAGTTATTTAATATGCACTAAATTGCATACATTTCCAGAACTTCTTGACCTGTTTTGCCGATTAATCGGCACCGATAACCGATTGCTAGAACATTTTTCCACATTGTGTCCGTTGCTGTCTGCTGTCATTAAACCGTACAAGATCGGCTTCTAGAGGCGACAGAAAACCATTACTGATGCCTCGTGGAGTGTGTTTAGATGCCTCCTATGTGTTTTGATGCAGATTTAAATTAGTTCACTTTAAAAAAAAAACTTTTGCTGATGATTTACTCGCCCCCATGTCATCCAAGATGTCCATGTCTTTCTTTCTTCAGTCGAAAAGAAATGAAGGTTTTTGATGAAAACATTCCAGGATTTTTCTCCATATAATGGACTTCAATGGGGTCCAAACGGTTCAAGGTCCAAATGAGAGTTTCAGTGCAAACTGCAAACTGTTCAAAGGGCTTTAAACGATTCCAGACGATAAATAAGGGTCTTATCAAGCGAAACGAGAGGTCATTTCAAAAATAAATAAAAAAGTTTAAGTTTTATAAACTCAAATGCTCGCCTTGCTCTGGTCTGTGATGCGCGTTCGTGACTCTCCTGTTCGAACTCGTTCATCAAAATGAACAAATCTTTTTTCGAGTCATTTCGTTCATTGAATCAACCAAATGACTCAAAAAGATTTGTTCATTTTGATTTTGATTCATTCATTCACTTGGTCCCCATATATGGAGAAAATCCTGGAATGTTTTCATTCAATGTTTTTCGACTGAAGAAAGAAAGACATGGACATCTTGGATGACATGGGGGCGAGTAAAAGTAAATAAAAGTGAACTACTCCTTTAACAACTTAGACAAGTAAACAGAAACTATACACTTTGTTTTCATATCATTATAAAGTAATTCATTTGTTGACGATGCTGCATTAGTGGAGAACAGCAGTATGTACACTAAAAAATGCTGGGTTGTTTCAACCCAAATTTGGGTCAAATATAGACAAACCCAAATGTTGGGTTAAAAATGTAATTAAAAATTTTCAACTTTCACTTTCAACTGTAAATTTTTAACCCAACATCTGGGTTTGTCCATATTTGACCCAAATTTTGGTTAAAACAACCCAGCATTTTTTTTTTTAGAGTGAAGTACCTCAAACGATTAAAACAATGGGATAAAAACACACGCAAGTCCGACCCAAATGTTTTAATGTCACGGTTGTTACCATCTATTTGCATTAGTTTATATCCAGCTGGTCGGGTTTATGAATTGGTTTGCAAGCAAAGTTGCATATTTAAAGCTATAAATGCCATGTTTTTAGGAACAACTTGTTGTATAAAATCAGGAAAATTAAATAAGAACAAACCTTCAGAGTATATATTTGGGAATGCAATGAAAAACCAATACGCCTAAAATCTCAAACGTGTCCAGTGGATCGACTGCAAATCATCTCTTACTTTTCGACGAGTTCATGAGTTTCTATAGTTGAATGGTCTAAATGAGGAACTCTGTCATCCATCTTTACTCTCTCCGAAGTGTGTTTGGGAAGATCTGAGTGAGTTTTCTCTCCTCAAACTCGTGTCAGGAGGGGGATGGTGCGTTCTGGACGAGGGAACTCGGCACGTCCGGAAGCTTTGGCTTTGTCTCGGGATTATAATGTCTCAACAGATGTTCCGGTAAGAAGGAGGAAAGAATGTTTTTATCCACTGATCCAGTCCTGTGTGTGAGGTTGACTGTTGTTTGCGTGATATATTCCTCTCTCCATTCACCCAGTGCTCTCAGAAGGGAACGTTTATCATCGGCCGGAGCAGTTTAATTACACGCTGAGATAATGTGTTCCTAAATAACCCGTCAGGAGAAACGTCAGCCTTGGAAACTTCACTCATGCACCACAGCTGTATATCTCTCAAACGGAGGGCTGTCGGGTCGTGCTTTTGCCAGATTTTTGATTGCTTTGAGACGGAAAGTCAGTGAGGATTTGGCTGAGGTCATTTAAAAGGGTTTATAAACCTGGTAGAGATCGAAATGGCTTGATCGAGGTATTTCTGTCTCAACTCAACCAGAGGTGCCCGGATAAAAGTTTAGATTTTCTGCATAAATAAAGATGAAAGCCAAAACAAAAATATGAACAAAATCTTGAATGTGAGCTGGGGAAGTGTCCAATATTTGTTTGGTTTGACCTGGAATAACTCATGATTTTTATTACTACTGTGTGTTGTCAGCAACACAACATCATAGAGCGCACCTGTTGGGTTCAAGAGGTCAAAAACACATTCATTTGCCCCATAATGTGGCTTAACTATAGCTTTTAACACTGATGAAATATGATTCTGTAGACGACACAAGTCAGTATGATTTTAACTTCATTGTCCACAAAGTGTTTATTTAAAGTGTTTATAATCCTGCACTGTTAAAAAATATTGATGGTTTAACTTAAAAAAGTAAGTAATCTGGTTGCCTTAAAATTTTAAGTTGATTGAACTGGAAAAAGTGAGTTAATACAATGAAGGAGAATGATTTAACCATCAGAAACTCAAAATTATATGTTATCTGAACTAAATAAACTATTTAAGTTGATTTGACAAAAGAAAATATGTTGTGATAACTGTAAAAAATATTTTCAAGATTTTTTATTACAACATATTTTCTTTTGTCAAATCAACTTTATAATAATTTATTTAGTTGAACTGTTTCTGATGATTAAATGAATCTCATCTCATTGTATTAACTCAGTTCAATCAACTTAAAATTTTACGGCAACCCAGGTTACTTACTTTTTTAAGTTAAACCAACAATATTTTTTTACAGTGTAGTAATCAAAAAAAAATTCTTGTGTCAAATCAACTTAAATAATTTATTTAGTTCAGATAACATATAATTTTGCGTTTCTGATGATTAAATTAATCTCCTTCATTGTATTAACTCACTTTTTCCAGTTCAATCAACTTAAAGGCAACCAGGTTACTTACTTTTTTAAGTTAAACCAACATTATTTTTTTTTTACAGATAATCACAAATAAAGGAGTTCTATGTGTCAGTAGTGTTTTTAAACCCAACCATAAAAAAATACGGACTTTGGGTCAAATATGGACAAACCCAGCCATTGGGTTACATTTTTTAATTACATTTTTAACCCAAAGTTTGACGCTAAAACCAAAGCTAGTGGTTTCATGAAATGTTTTATAGCGCTAATCTGATTAAAGTGACATTTCTGCAATTTTCCAAGAGTTTTCCCTAGTCTCTTTTTACTCTAAAGGCGAGTATTCAGTGCTGTGATAACTCAACTCAATTGTCTTATTTAATAGAGCTGAGCACAAGAGCTCTCACAGACAGTGTGTGTGAGCATTGAAACTCTGAGAGCTCTTCTCCGCGTGTGTGTAGAGCATTGAGACGCTGGGACAAAGACGCGTCTGTTAGCCGAACCTGAACACAATATCAGTGGCGTTTCCACCAGTGTTCAGATCTCTTTAACGGGGCTGCGTGAGTGTGTCGCTGACAGGGTTATGATGAGGATAAACGGAAGTGACCTCATCATTAAATGCTCAATGCTTCTCGAACTGTTTGTTCCGGTGCCTTCAGGTGATTCTGTCTTCATTGACTCGCTCTCAAACCGTTTCCTCATTCAGCGAAACACAAGAGAGTGTGTGTTGTGTGTCAAAATGACCACTGAGGAGTTCCAAGAATGATAAAAAAAGAACCATGAAAGTAGTTCTCGTGACTCATGCGCTATATTCAGAGTTTAAGTTGCTTTGTTTCTAAAGTGACTTAAAATGCAATTAAAGTCAAACATGCAAAAAGGATTGGTGAGCGATGAGATGTGTGTCAGTTTATTTGCATAGTGCATTTACCACATCCAGATTGTGTGTGTGAGAGAGAGAGATTGAGTGTGTTTGTGTGTGTGACAGTGTGTGCACACTCTAAAAAATGCTGGATTGTTTTAACCCAACTTTGGGTCAAATATGGACAAACCCAAACGTTGGGTTAAAAATTTAATTAAAAATAGCTGGGTTTGTCCATATTTGACCCAAAGTTGGGTTAAAACAATCCAGCATTTTTTTAGAGTGTATGTGTAACAGTGTGAGAGTGTGTGTGTGTGTGTGTGTGTGTGTGTGTGTGTGTGTGTGTGTGTGTGTGTGTGTGTGTGTGTGTGAGAGAGAGAGAGACTGCGTGTGTGTGTGTGTGAGTGTGTGAGAAAGAATGTGTGTAACAGTGTGTGTGTGAGAGAGAGAGAGTCAGTGTGTGAGAGAGAATGTGTGTAACTCTGTGTGTGTGTGAGAGAGAGTGAGTGTGTGTGTGTGTGTGTGTGTGTGTGTGTGAGAGAGAGTGTGTGTGTGTGTGTGTGTGAGAGAGAGAGACTGCGTGTGTGTGTGTGTGTGTGTGTGTGTGTGTGTGTGTGTGTGTGTGTGTGTGTGTGTGTGTGTGTGTGTGTGAGTGTGTGAGAGAGAATGTGTGTAACAGTGTGTGTGTGAGAGAGAGAGAGTCAGTGTGTGAGAGAGAATGTGTGTAACTCTGTGTGTGTGAGAGAGAGAGAGTGAGTGTGTGAGAGAGAATGTGTGTGTGAGTGTGTGTGTGTGTGTGTTTGTGTGAGTGAGTGAGTGTTCGATCTCTCCTGTTTTAAACACAAACGGTAGGAATGTCTGCGGTGTCTCTGCCAGGCCGTTTCTATTTCAGTCGAGCAGCTCGTAGAACACACAACACACACACACAACGCAGAACACACTCTCTCTTGTGTGAGGAAACAGAGAGAGAGAGAGAGAGAGAGAGGAATGTGCTTTGAATCTGATCTGACGTCATTCACTGCTGAACATGAAGAGATTGAGAAGAAGTGTGTTATAGTGGAGCTGATCGCTAAGTAGGCTTCATTACTTTATATTAATGTTAATTATACTATAGTAATGTTAATACATGCTGCAGTGATTTACTAATGGTCAAAAATTTTAGATCGGTAAGATTTTTTATGTTTTTAGATGAAGTCTCTTCTGCTCACCAAGGCTGATTTATTTGATGAAAAAAAAATGACAAACATTAATATTGTGAAATATTATGACAATTTAAAAATTCTATTTTAATATGTAATTTGAAAGCTGAATTTTCAACATCATTAGTGTTGCTGATTACACATCAGTTTTCAGCGTCACATGATCCTTCAGAAATCATTCTAATATGCTGATTTTATGCTCAAGAAACATCAATTATTATTTTCAATGTTGAAAACAGTCGTGTGCCATTTCCCCCCCAAAATTCTATAATGAATAGAAAGTTCAAAAGAACAGCATTTCTTTAAAATATAATCTTTTCTAACATTATAAATGTCTTTACTGTAACTTTTGATCAATTTAACTCATCCTTGATGAATAAAAGTATTTTCTAATTTCTTTCCCCCAAAAATAAAAAATAAATTCTTTTGAATGGTAGCGATTAATGTTACAAAAGCTTTCCATTTCAGATCAATTCTGTTCTTTTGAACTTTCTATTCATCAAAGAATCCTGAAATAAAAATGTAAAAAACTGTTTTCAACATGGATAATAATCATAAATGTTTCTTGAGCATCATATTATAATCATTTCTGTAGGATCATGTGACTGAAGACTGGAGTAATGATGCTGTAAATTCAGCTTTGATCACAGGAATAAATTACACTTCACTATATATTCACATAGAAAATCGCTGTTTTGAAATTGTAATAATATTTCACAATATTACTGTTTTTTTTTGTATTT
>NW_024121103.1:137500-316604 GCF_016745375.1 Pimephales promelas
GAGCGGTAAATGGTGAACCCGGAGCGGAGCTGGAGCGGAGTGATTATATAATGCTTGGAGCGTGGAGGGGAAATTGTTGCCGCTCCACTCCGCTCACATACTCTGACACGCACACATAGGGACGTGTTATTATTGAGATGTGAGTGTGTATATCTTCACTACACCACCAGAAGAATGTACAAACAAGTCAGAATATGTATAAAAATGTGCATAAGTCAGTAACTTTCTCTCTGTGTGTGTGTGTGTGTTCTCTGTAGGGTTGAGAACGCCTGCACTAAACTGGTTCAGGCCGCTCAGATGTTGAAGGCCGATCCGTATTCTGTCCAAGCCCGGGATTATCTGATCGACGGCTCCCGCGGGATCCTCTCCGGAACCTCGGATCTGCTCCTGACCTTCGACGAGGCCGAGGCACGATGCGTTTCAAACCGTTCCTCTGGGTTTGAGATGTGGCATCGACACTCACAGCATCTCTGCTCTCTCTCTCCTGACCTCAGGTCCGTAAGATCATCCGTGTGTGTAAAGGGATTCTGGAGTATCTGACGGTCGCGGAGGTGGTGGAGTCCATGGAGGATCTGATCACTTACACCAAGAACCTGGGACCAGGTCAGGATCAGAGGAAGCCTTTTAACATTTAATAAACACATGTTTTATGTAGAGCATCATTTTAGACCAATGAGATTTCACTGTGGGCGGAGCCACCCAGTATGATGTATCAAAAGTATCCAGTTCAACTACTTAAAGTCATTCTCGTCGCTTGATAAACTCACTCGGACTATTTTAACCATGCCTTTAATAACTTTTCCGGCAAGTGAAGGGCTCAATCAGCTCATCAGGCAATTGTTTAAGCATTTACGGGTATTTTTAACATGAAATGTTGCGCAATGCACCTTTAAAACACTAATGACTCAGATTGTTGCGCTGATTTGCAGGTTTGCGCTGTAGTGTGTGATGGGCTTCAGACTATATATTGATATCAATTTTGAGCCTCTGTTCAGGAAAATAAAAGCTGGTTAATCCGCCTCAGTTCGGCTGATGTAAGCCTCACACTGTGTGTGTTACGACCCCAGTCTGTGTCTAAATTTCACTCACTGTTTGGTCCACAGGCATGACGAAGATGGCCAAGATGATTGACGAGCGACAGCAGGAGTTAACTCATCAGGAGCACAGAGTCATGCTGGTCAACTCCATGAACACCGTGAAGGAGCTGCTGCCCGTCCTCATCTCAGGTCTGCTGTGACCTCTGACCTCCTTGAGCACCTCACACTTCAGCAATCACTGTCAATGATGTCTCAAATGCTCTTATTAGTGTGTTAGTCGATGCATTAGCAGTGCACAATAGACACCACTGTTCAAAAGTTTGGAGTTGCGTTGAGGACAGTTCATTGATGCATTGAATGTGTTGAAAATAACCAATAACCAATCAGGAATATTTTGCATTGTCCTGCTATATATATATATACACACACACTACTGGTCAAAAGTTTTAGATGAGTAAGATTTTTGATGTTTTTAAATGAAGTCTCTTCTGCTCACCAAGGCTGATTTATTTGATTAAAAAAAATGACAAACATTAATATTGTGAAATATTATGACAATTTAAAATGGCTGTTTTCAATTTTAATATTTGAAATTAAAACGTCAACATCATTACTGTTGCTGATTACACATCAGTTTTCAATTATTATTTTCAATGTTGAAAACAGTCGTGTACCATTTTCCCCCCAAAATTCTATGATGAATAGAAAGTTCAAAAGAACAGCATTTCTTTAAAATATAATCTTTTCTAACATTATAAATGTCTTTACTGTAACTTTTGATCAATTTAACTCATCCTTGATGAATAAAAGTCTTTTCTAATTTCTTTCCCCCAAAAAATAAAAAATAAATTCTTTTGAATGGTGGTGATTAATGTTACAAAAGCTTTCCATTTCAGATCAATTCTGTTCTTTTGAACTTTCTATTCATCAAAGAATCCTGAAATAAAAATGTAAAAAAAACTGTTTTCAACATGGATAATAATCATAAATGTTTCTTGAGCATCATATTATAATCATTTCTGTAGGATCATGTGACACTGAAGACTGGAGTAATGATGCTGTAAATTCAGCTTTGATCACAGGAATAAATTACACTTCACTATATATTCACATAGAAAACCGCTGTTTTAAATTGTAATAATATTTCACAATATTACTGTTTTTTTTTTTTTGTTTTTTTTGTTTTTTTTATCAAATAATTGCAGCCTTGGTGAGCAGAAGAGACTTTTAAAAACATAAAAAATCTTACCGATCTCTCTCTCTCTCTCTCTCTCTCTCTCTCTCTCTCTCTATATATATATATATATATATTTTTTTTTTTAAGAATTTAATAATACATTTTACCTTAAAATTCCTTAATATTAATATAAATTAATTTAAATATAAGTTATTACCTTAAAGTGACAGTAAAGGCATTTATAATATTTAATATTTCTATAATATTATAATATTTAAATATAATATTTCTATTTTCAAATAAACTCTGTTCTTTTAAACTTTCCTTTCATGCTGAAAAACAAAATGTATGACAAAATATGGACAACACTGATAATAATCAGGAATGTTTTATAAGCAGCAGATCCTCATATTAGAGTGATTTATGAAGGATCATGTGACACTGAAGACTGGAGTAATGATGCTGAAAATTCAGCTTTGATCACAGGAATAAATTACACTTTAAAATATATTCACATAGAAAACAGATAATAATATTTCACAATTTTACTGTATTTTTGAGTAAATGAATGCAGGCTTGGTGAGCAGAAGAGATCAAATAGTCTTACCGACCCCAAACTTTCGAACATGCATCAGTAAATCAGACATTATTGTCTGATATATGTCTCATATATAATTCTGCATTGTGTCCCGCAGGCATTAAGATCTTCGTGACGACCCGGACGTCCCAAGGGAAGGGTGTGGAAGAGGCTCTGAAGAATAGGAACTTCACCGTGGAGAAGATGAGCACCGAGATCCACGAGATCATCCGCGTGCTGCAGCTCACGTCCTGGGACGAGGACGCCTGGGCCAATAAGGTGTGTGAGAGGGCAAAGGTCACCGTGACGTCATGTGCACGGATCGTTCTCTGGCTTCATACACTCGCCTCACACATGCACAGGTTTACTGTCTGCTCGCACGCATGCACGGATCTCACACATATTACACTTCACACACATCACATGCATGCACATGTTGCTCTAAACATGAAAGATTTGAGTCGGTAACACTTTACTTGAAGGGGTGTGCATAAGACTGACATGACATGAAGTTTTATGCATGTTTGTGACAACTGTCATTAAGTGTAATTTACTCAGTTATGACATTTTTAACCCTGAAACCGTATTCTGGACAAATGTGGGCAAAATAGTTTTGATTTGTTTTTTAAAAATACTTCCCTTTATCTGAGCGGTACAAGACTTAGCTACTTTTCCTAAGTTTGCCTCCTGAACACACACATTTTTCTTGACTCAATTCTACAATGTTAAGTGGATGAAAAAAAACTCCTTAATCTTGTATTTGGGTCAAAAATGGGCACCCATAGAAATGAATGGGAAAAACTGTAATTTAGAGCATTGTAAAATAAGCCAAAATAATGACAGCAAAGTCACTTCATCTTTAGGTTTTAGCTCTAAGAACTTATTGGAATGATATTTTATTGTAGTTCAAAAAATAAAACATAAAAATAAGCATAATTTACATAGAAAATATGGTACTTTTTGAAGTAAATAAATTCAAAAATACCCTCAAAATAAAAAAAAACACCATAAATGGATAGACAAAACTTTGTGATATAACATTTATAATAAATAAAAATTAGGATCAGTCCTCTGTGCCCACATTTGTCCACAATTACAGGATTAAGGGCTAGAAAGTGAATACGGTTTGAGGGCTACTGCAAATATGACATTGTTTGAGATCTTCTTGACATAAACCAATACATCATAACCTGTCAGTGTCTTTGTCAGTGACAACTCGACATTACTAAGAGAACACAACCTGTCATAAACATGACATAGCAGATTAATGATAGCTTTATTGGTTAACATTACATTAAACTGTCAGCTGGTTGGTTTTGACATCGGCCGTCATGAAGCCATTAGAACTTTTTAATGACAAATTCAATTAGTACCGAAAAATATTCATGACACAGTTATAATGCCTCATGACAGCCAATGTCAAAACCAACCAGCTGATAGTTTAACTTCATTTAATGTCAAGTTGTAATGACAAAGACACTGACAGGTTATGATGTATCGGCTTATGTCATCTTAAACAATGTCATATTTGCATTCAAAATGTTATTATTGAGCGAAAGACACTTAATGACCGTTGTGCATAATTCATATGTCATGTCATGGTTTTGAAGGTGTCATGTCAGTCTTATGCACACCCCTTCAAGTAAAGTGTTACCGATTTGGGTATAATGCAGGGTAAGAGTGTGTGATGTATGTCTGCAAATACAGATGTTTGTGTGTGTTGCATTATGTATGCCTTCTGTGTGTGTGTTTATGAGCTGGAATGGGCATGTGCAACTATAGCAAACGTCTACAAATGACCTGGCATTCCAGAAGTCCATCCACGTCACTTTTGGGCTGAAAATAAGTCTCAAACGCGCATCTAAAAGGGTTCTGCCGGCATGATCTTGGATAGAGGATACAGTAGGATGAGTTTGGATTGAGCGTAGGAACAGAAGAGCTGAATCCGGCTGATGCATGAACATACCAGCAGATCTCAGACCTGGGAATCAATCTCACCAAATCTGGCAAACTCAAAAATAATATTTGTCTTAAAGATAATGAAGTCTCTTTTAGGACTATCAAGATATAATGCTTTTTTTGGCAATTTTTATGACGATTTTTCCACACATTTTCATTATGTGTGGACATTTTTTGTAATTATAATATATTATCACTGTAACAATTTACAATAAGCTCTCATTTGTTATGCATTAGATAGCAATGAACACTTACAGCGTTTATTAATCTTAATAAAAATACAATTGTTCATTATTTGCTCGTGTTAGTTTAACTAATGTTAACAGATGCAACTTTTGATTTCTAAAAATGTGTTAGTAAATGTATTGATAATGTGGACGTGTTAATTGTAAAGTGTATTATTTATATATAAGAATATATAATACATTTAATGTGATTCGCATTGTACAACATATAGAGGAAATACGTTAGATTGTCATGAAAATAATGGCACAATGCTAAATATATATATATTAGCGGCTCCTAAATAAAACTTCTTATTTATCCTTATGATGATGTGGATGATATATTGAGGTTTTGTGAGATGGGTTCCTGTGTTTCGGGAAGTGTGTGTTTCTGGGAAGCCGGACGCTTTCACATGTGGGTTTTGTGAGAACTAGGATTGTGGTTGTGGATTTTTCGGTGTTTTTATTTCTTTTTTTCGTTTTTTTTTTTGTGTCTTTTGTCTTAATGGATCTTTTCACTCGTTCTTGTTAAAAGTTGTGTGTTTTGTTTCTCCTCTCTTGGTTTCTTTTCCTCCCCCTGTAGAAGGTAAGATCTGTGCGCATGCTCTCTCTCTCTCTCGCCGTGTGTTGGCAGGTGTCGCTCGGCCTCGCTTACTGTATATGTGATGATCAGACTCGGAGTGAAGCGACGTGTGTGTGTGTGTGTGATGGATAACAGAATGGAGTTGTGCTCGAAGGGAAATGCGACGCAGTTTGTTTAGATGATCTCACACGTTTGTCTTGCTTTTCTTTTCATAATCGCCATCACAGAAATCAAGAAATGTTTCCTTTTCCAGTGTCAAGTTTGAAAAAATTGAAAAAAGTCGTTTTTATATTTACAAGTACATCAGTTATAATTGTTAAAGACATTATAATATACATTATAGTTAGACATTATAAAGATTTTTAATCTTATGCGTGTATTTGATGAAAAATACAGTAAAAATAGTTAAATATTATGGGGCTGTGAAATGATTAATCACATCCAAAATAAAAGTTTGTGTTTACATAATATATGTGTGTGTAGTGTGTATAATTATTTTGTATATATAAATACACACATATGCATGTAGATATTTAAGAATAATGTGTTTTAATATATCAAATATTTATATTTATATATAATGTTAATTTTGTATAAATAAATATGAAGTATATACATGCAAATATTTCTTAAATGTATACATGCATGTGTGTATACAAAATAATACAAAATATTATGTACAATTTAAAATTGTTTTCTATGTAAATATATTTTTAAATGTAATTTATTCCTGTGATCAAAGCTGAATTTTCAGCATCATAACTAAGTCTTCAGAAATTACTCTAATATGATGATTGATGGCCGAGACAAATTTATGATTTAATATCAGTGTTGAAAACAGCTGATTCATGTTTTTGTGGAAATTGTGATGCATTTTTTTTTTCATGATTCAAAAGAACAGCATTAATTTCAGCTAGAAAGCTTTTGTAACATAAAAAATATTTTCTGACACTATTGATCAATTTAATGCATCCTTTGCATTAATGCAATTTTCTTTGAAAATATAATTCTAATATAATTTTAATATAATAATGATTTTATGATTTTCTTGTACTTAATTTATTATAATATTATATACAATTATAGCATGGATAACTACAAGATTTTACTTTTTGGATGCTTAATAAAAATATTAAGCCACAAAACGGTGTATAACACTGGAGAAGGAACTGGAGGTTTGGGCCGCGCTGGACTCACCGATGGCTCTGTTTCGCGTGATCTAATCTGTCTTGTGTTTCTTATTATAAAGTGTTTGTGTGTTTACGCTTGAACTGTTTTCTGTCTGAAGTGTTATAATAATACTGTGTGTGTGAATGTATGTGTGAATGCAGTCTCTCTCTCATCACTGTAATAATAATACTCATTTAAAACTCTAATATTGTCAGAATGACGTGCTGAATAATACCAGTTACCTGAGCTGACCTGCTTATGTCATTTCCTGGTCATTCTCCACATCACTTCCTGTCTCTGTTCTTCACCTCGTCTGTAACCTGATGGACAGATCTGCTTAACCCAGCTGTAGGTGTGCTGGTGTTGTGTGAGTGGAGACCAGAGAACCACCTTAGACTGGTTTAAGATGTTTGTAGGCAGGTTACTATCAATAAATGTGACTAAAGCTGGTGCAATCATTGAGCTGAGACATGTGTGTGTGTGTGTGTGTGTGTGTTTCCATGAAAGGAAATGTGAGGTTTGTGGGTTTCAGTCTGACGCTGCACAAGTGTTAAACTCATGATGTGATGCATTTGATATGGGCTTAAAAAGTGTTGCAGTTGCAATGTTTGTATGTGTTTAATTACATATTTTGTGTGTGTGTGTGTGTGTGTGTGTGATGACAAACTGTGTGTGGGTGTGAGAGAGAGAGTGTGAGAGTATGTGATGACAAACTGTGTGTGTGTGTGTGTGTGTGTGTTTGACAAATTGAGTCAGCTTTAGGAAACAGCTGCTGACGACTTTTTACCAAAAAAGGGCATATTCTCTCTCTCTCTCTCTCTCTCTCTCTCTCTCTCTCTCTCTCTCTCTCTCTCTGTTCAATACACTCTCAAATCATTTAAGTAAATTCAGTTCCATTAAATTTGCTTATTATTGAGAACAATGTTCACACAGCAAGTCAAAGTGTCCAATTGTTATTCGTTTACTTATGAAAATAAATGTTTTTGGTATCTTTTGTAGTTTATGTAATTTTTTTATGTATTTTTAGTTATGAAATTACAAGTGGAACTGAATCATTTAAGGTAATGTAACTTGTAAACATTACTACTTGTACTACTGAAGACTTCAGATGCAAAAGCCTCTAAACGCCATTTGAAATTTTCTTCTTTAATGATGATTTTTATCAAACTTGTATATTTAAGTTCAGTAATTTCACTTAAATTACTGAACTTAAATATACAAGTTTGATAAAAATCATCATTAAAGAAGAAAATTTCAAATGGCATTTAGAGGCTTTTGCATCTGAACTCTTCATATATAAATTCAGGCTGAATTCATTAAGGTTGTGCTTATTAATAAATCACACAGACAACTGACAAAATAAGAGCAGCCAAACTCCTCCACACACACACATGAAACTGATCGACTCCAGCAGATGTGTGTGTTTTACCTCTGCTGTGTGTTTGCAGGACACCGAGGCCATTAAGAGAGCGCTGGCTATGATCGACTCTAAGATGGCGCAGGCGAAGAACTGGCTCCGGGACCCTCACGCCCAGCCAGGTGTGTGTCTCGCCACAGAAACACGTGTCGAGTGCGTCGGGCGAGTGTTTGCTGATGTTGTGCTGTTACAGGAGACCCGGGCGAACAGGCCATTCAGCAGATCCTGGACGAGGCGGGGAAAGTTGGCGAACTCTGCGCTGGGAAAGAGAGACGAGACATTATGGGAACCGCCAAAACGCTTGGACAGTTTACGGAGCAGGTGTCCGATCTGAGGGCCAGGTATGAGGAGTCCGAAGCCCAGACTTAGCCGCTGTTGTTCCCGAGAATCGTCCTTGAAAACTGTTGATATTTGATCTCGACCCAAACAGACACGCCCCTCTGTCATTAGACACGCCCCGCCCTTCATGGCTCCGCCCCTGAAATGCAAGAGTGGATGTTTCTTTATCATAGCGGAAGCAGAGCAAAATAATGCGATATAAGTTAAAATATTTTAACAGTCACACTTGGGAACTTCGGGTCAAAATTGACCCAAAGGGCGGGATTCATATTTATAAAAGAAAATCATAATTTTTTTTTTTTACTTGTTTTTTATAATATTTTTTCTTTTCTTTTTTGGTGTTTTGAGAAAATTTCAAAAATACAAAAAAATTATAATTAGTATTAATGCAATAATTATGACCAAATTTTCCCCCATTGAATATAATAGAAAAAAATTTATTATTATTTTTTTTTAAAGCTGTATTTCATTTTGGAGTCAAGCCTTGGCCTCATAAAAGCAATTTTTGAAATGAGATGGATGCCATCTCGTGGACAAACTGAGCTTTTTAAAAATGCACAACACATGTATACTGAATTTGTTGGTGTGTTTGTGTATAAAAGTGTGTGTGTGTGTGTGTGTGTGTCTGTTTTGTTTTATAGATTCACCCCTTCACTGTTGTGTGCTTTTTTTCAAGATCGTTGCTGATTTGTAGATTGTACGCACAAAAAAACTCAGTATTTTCAAATTTTTGCCAATTTCCCATTCATTTTCCATGTGGGTCATTTTTGACCCGAAGGTCCCTGAGTGTGACTATTTTTTTTACGACCACTTAGACTTTTCAAATCCTGTCCCCAATTTTTTTGGGTGTTGTTCATATACCAAGTACCATTAAAATCACCAAGTTTCAGACCATTCCGATGAAGCTACGAATTTTAACATTTTTTTATTTAAACGATTCGGGTCATTATTGACCTGAAGAACCGCAGAGGGTTAAATATATTATATTAATATATATATATATATATATATAAATAAAGTTTATCAGTCAGTACCATTTTTTTCTCAAGATTCACACCAGTAATGTTTTTTTCTGAGGCACGTTTATAAAAGCTTCTTACAGGCCGAATCCTTGTCTGTGAAACCTGAACACGGTGTTTTTAGTTGTGTTTGGTGTGTTTAATGTGTGTGTCCTCGCAGGGGTCAGGGAGCGAGTCCAGTGGCCATGCAGAAAGCACAGCAGGTTTCTCAGGGTCTGGATGTCCTCACGGGGAAAGTGGAAAACGCGGCGCGTAAATTGGAGGCCATGACTGGCTCGAAACAAGCCATCGCCAAGAGAATCGACGCCGCTCAGGTGAGTGTGTCTATGGGGAACATCTGTGGGGATTACTATGCTTGTTGGCGTTGTACAAGCAGAATGTGCCGGTTGGTCGGTGCGGTATTAGCCCCGCCCCATCTCCACTGTGATTGGACGGCTAGCCTTCAAGCTTTCAAGCGTTTCCGATGTTTCAGTGCGGATGAGAAACCGCCTGAAAACGCTAAGTTCACCTCATACCGCGCATGCGTAAACCCTCTCGAAAGCTCACCAAGACGATACAGAGGAAAAATACATAATAAAATTATCACAATTCTTTTATTCTAGATAAATATCTGTTATTATAAATTATTACGGAAACTATAAATGTGAGTACATTATCTGTCATGTTTGCAGGACTGTGATATGAAGAGCATATTTTAGCAACCGTGTGAACGTGAAAAATATATAACACAGGCACGATACCGCTATAAACATGAATATCTATTGGTACAATATGCGTCACATGACTAAACTTAGGTCATTGTTTTTAAATGCCTCCGTTTTCACAGTCCATATACAACACGAAAACTGTTTTCAAATTTATTTATATATAAAAACGACATAACGATGCATTTTCAAACGAAAGCTTATAAGTGTGGACAAGGCCTCGGTTTGATTTGGATTGGATTGGATTGCATACATTTTTAACTGTATTTACTGGGTATAAAAAGCAAATAACTACAGGTAGTCAACAAATAATCTTTGCAATGGAAGTGAATCAATCAAAACTAACTTTAGCTGGACAATAACTTTAAACAACCTCTGTTACTTTCCGCAAAACAGTCTATATAGTTGAAAGCGCTGTATAAATGAAGATGACTTGACCAAATTAAATGCAAGATGGAGAGTGTGATGGCATCCAAAAAACCATGTATAAAGCAGAGAGAAAGATGCGTTTGTGAGCAGTGTTTGTGCTTGTGTCGGCAGAGCTGGCTGGCGGATCCTCACGGGGGTCCCGAAGGAGAGGAGAACATCAGGGCTCTTCTGGGAGAAGCGAGGAAGATCGCGGACCTCTGCGACGATCCCAAGGAGCGTGACGATATCCTGCGCAACATGAGCGAGATCGCAGCGTTCACGGCCAAACTCTCCGAGCTCAAGAAAGCGTACGTACACCTCCAACATCTTGGCTTTGAGTTGAAGGCTTTGGCCGACTCTTAGGAATATGAGTGTGATGTTCCATTGCTTCCCACATGAGGAATCCTGCTTTCCCATTGTTTGACTGTTGACTGTTTGACTGTTGCTAAGCAACGGTTGTTCAAAGGTTCTGCACATGATGTGTGTGTATATGATATAATACGAGTCAGATGAGCTGCTGTTGACGATGTTGCTGTACTTGAATTTAAAAGTAATATTTACTTCATTTTTAAATTATTTATTTAATTACTAAATTACTAAATTATTATTACATTTACATTTTTAAACATATTTGTTTAAAGATTTTCATCAAAAATAATTTTGACTTTTTTACATTTAATTTCTTTACAAAATTGTAAGTTTGTTCAAATATTTTTTTAAAAATCAAAAATAATTTTGACTTTTTTACATTTAATTTCTTTACAAAATTGTAAGTTTGTTTAAATATTTTTTTAAAAATCAAAAATAATTTTGACTTTTTTACATTTAATTTCTTTACAAAATTGTAAGTTTGTTTAAATATTTTTTTAAAAATCAAAGGTAATATTAATATTATTTACATTTTATATGTGCTAATCAAAAAAAAAGTTTGAACGTTCTATTATATTTTTAAAAACATTTAGAAGTATATTAAGTTGTGTTCTTAGTTGTCACTAAGTTTTAATGTATCTTTTAAACATTTGATCGTATTAACCAGACAAACAAATCCAATGATTTTTATTATTATTATTATTAAATTCTTAATTTTTTAATTGTACAGTACAACAGCATTATTACTATAGTAATACATTTCTTCTTTCATTCAATTTTGTATAATTTAATAAAACAAAAATGTTTAAATAAAAATATTTATTTAAAGAGTATTTATTTAAAGATATACAGCCTGGATTTTTTTTTATAGAATAATCAAGACCCTATATATATATATATATATATATATATATATATATATATATATATATGAAGAGTTCAGATGCAAAAGCCTCTAAGTGCCATTTGAAATTTTCTTCTAGAATGATCATTTTTATCAAGCTTGTATATTTAAGTTCGGTGATTTCACTTAAATTGCAATGAAGATTACCTATTAATTGTTATTTAAGTGAAATTACTGAACTTAAATATACAAGTTTGATAAAAATCATCATTAAAGAAGAAAATTTCAAATGGTATTTAGAGGCTTTTGCATCTGAACTCTTCATATAGGGTCTTGATTTTTTATATATATATATATATATATATATACAGTATACGTGTATATATACAGTATATATATATATATATATATATATATATAAAACATAAAATGTAAGGCCTAGATTATTTACAAGCCTGATCCAGAGAGATGCGCTGTCAGCTGTACACGAGCTCATCTTGTGTTCTCCTGCTGTGTGTTTAGAGGTAAGGGTGATTCCCCCGAGGCTCGAGCGCTGGCCAAACAGATCGCCACAGCTCTGCAGAATCTACAGTCCAAAACCAGCAAAGCCGTGGCCAACACTCGCCCGGCCAAAGCAGCGGTTCACCTGGAGGGCAAGATCGAGCAGGCTCAGAGATGGATCGACAACCCCACGCTGGACGACAGCGGAGTCGGTGCGTCTCTTGTATTGCATCAAAACTACAGTTTACATTAAAGGGGACCTATTACGCCCTTTTACACAGTCTTGATTTTGTATGTTTTCATGCTTGAAGGTTTAAATTCTCCATTGTTGCGGCTCCTCTCTTCCCAGTCTGTCAGTAACGCTCTGTTTAGTTCCTGTCTCTATGAAGCCCCTCCTTCTGAAAAGCACACTGTGCTCTGATTGGTCGGCTGGAGCAGTGTGTTGTGATTGGTCAAGCGCTTCAAGCGCGTTTGGAAAGTGTCCCGCCTCTTACCATAACCACCAGTTTATACCATAGACTGTAAAAAAAAATATGTCCGTGACGTACCTCCTGTAGTGTTTCTGTTAAGCATTTCTGAAGCCCAAAGTGGGCGGAGCCAGCCGTCGCCATCTTGGCAGCGCGTCACTCCTGGATAACCGAAAATGTGCAGCGAGGTGGATTGACGCTTACAGACAGCACTGTAGTGACATCAGCGGCAATCCACCTGTCACTCAAGTGGCCACGTCCTTAATTATGCAGCACTTTAAGGGGTTAATATAATTAAAATAGAGTTATTAAAAAAAATTCACTCCCCTCACAGTCGTCATGAAGGGCAAAATTAGTTATATAGACCAAAACCGCTTTGTGCACCAGGCTGTAAACATGTTTTTTTCTGCTATAAAGTTGGGCGTTTTATCATGGGGGTTTATGGGATTGACTCTCTTTTGCAGCCTGTCTCTAGTGGCCAGTCGATGAACTGCAGTTTAAGTCACTTCTGTGTTGGGTTCAAGAGAGAGAACGGAGGTTGCCGCTTGGTTTCAACACACTACTAGCTAACTCAACCAGGCCCCGCCCCTTTATTCTGCGTATGAATTATTATAATGAGGAATTTTGTGACGTGTTCCCGGAAGAAACTCGAGACTACAATGGAGGCGTTTCGGGAGAAACACTGATATAGAGAAGAACTCCCGCTGGAGGGACTTTGGGAACATTTTTCGTGCTCAAACAGCAACATTGTCATTTGTACCCGTAGGTCAAGCTGCTATTCGTGGGCTGGTTGCTGAGGGGCGTCGCCTGGCCAATGCGTTGCCGGCGTCCCACAGGCATGAGCTCTTGGGTAAATGTGAGGAGGTGGAGCATCTGATGGGTCAGTTAGCCGAGCTAGCGGCCCGCGGTGAGGGAGACGGTCCACAGGCCCGCGCCATCGCTCACCAGCTGCAGGACACTCTCAAAGTAAGACAACAATATACATTCATATACATTAATGTAAACAATTTTATTCATTTTAGTTAACAATAACAATGCAACAGAGGTCGTTTACATATAAAAGTCTTAAAGGTACAGTAGCAAAAGTAGTTTATTTATAAAGAGAGAGTGGAAAATTATCATAAACTAATTATGATGCAAAAGTAGTTTATTTATAAAGAGAGAGTGGAAAATTATCATAAACTACTTATGATTTTATTTTTTAAAATGCTAAGTGCAGACAATAGTCCCTTTAATGTACATGTCATGCATACACACATTTATCACTGTTTATTTAAAACAGAATAACCAACCATCATATTCAATATCACACATGCAAAACAATATAGTAAAGAGCTCCCCCTGCTGGTGAGTGAATATGAAACTTCCTCTCTAGACCATTACTGGAGTAATGATGCTGAAAATAAATAACATTTGAAAATATATTGTTTGTTGCAGGATCTGAAGGGTAAAATGCAGGAAGCCATGACTCAAGAAGTGTCGGACATCTTCAGCGACACGACAACACCGGTCAAACTATTGGCTGTGGCAGCGACGGCCCCGCCGGACACACCCAACCGAGAACAGGTGACACACACACTTTCTAATGATTACATTAGACTAGAAAACTTCATTAGTAAGGGGAAACCCATTTGCCACTGTTGCTCATAATAAACAACAGAAATACACAAATGAACATTAAAAATAATCAATACATACAAAAAAATGACAAAACGGTAAATGGTTATGGTGATAATACTGGAGTGCTCCTGTGTGATTGGTCGTGTGTGATCTGATGTGAACAGGTGTTTGAGGAGCGGGCCGCTAACTTCGAGAATCACGCGGGCCGCCTGGGCGCCACCGCGGAGAAAGCCGCCGCCGTCGGCACCGCTAACAGGAGCACGGTGGAGGGGATCCAGGCCGCCGTCAAATCAGCGCGAGACCTCACGCCACAGGTGACAGACGCCAGCCGGTGGGACGTTCGTCTGCCTTCGGGGTGATGCGTGTGATTTTGACTGGTTCTGTCTCGCAGGTCATCTCCGCTGCCCGAATCCTCCTGAAGAACCCTGGGAACCAGGCGGCGTACGAGCACTTCGAGACCATGAAGAACCAGTGGATCGACAATGTTGAGAAAATGACAGGTGACAACTCTATCTATCTGTCTGTCTATCTATCTGTCTATCTATCTATTTGTCTGTCGGTCTCTGTCTGTCTGTCTGTCTGTCTGTCTACCTATCTGTCTATCTGTCTGTCTGTCTATATATATGTCTGTCTGTCTATCTATGTCTCTATCTGTCTGTCTACCTGTCTGTCTGTCTACCTATCTGTCTGTCTACCTGTCTGTCTGTCTGTCTGTCTACCTATCTGTCTGTCTGTCTGTCTATCTATCTATCTGTCTATCTATCTATCTGTCTGTCTGTCTGTCTGTCTGTCTACCTGTCTGTCTGTCTACCTATCTATCTGTCTGTCTATCTGTCTGTCTGTCTACCTGTCTACCTGTCTGTCTGTCTACCTATCTGTCTGTCTGTCTGTCTACCTGTCTGTCTGTCTATCTATCTATCTGTCTATCTATCTGTCTGTCTGTCTACCTGTCTGTCTGTCTACCTATCTGTCTGTCTGTCTGTCTACCTATCTATCTATCTGTCGGTCTGTCTATATATATGTCTGTCTGTCTATCTATGTATCTATCTGTCTGTCTGTCTACCTATCTGTCTGTCTGTCTGTCTATCTATCTATCTGTCTATCTATCTGTCTCTCTGTCTGTCTGTCTGTCTGTCTACCTGTCTGTCTGTCTGTCTACATATCTGTCTGTCTGTCTGTCTACCTATCTATCTGTCTGTCTGTCTATATATATGTCTGTCTGTCTATCTATGTATCTATCTGTCTGTCTGTCTACCTGTCTGTCTGTCTACCTATCTGTCTGTCTGTCTATCTATCTGTCTGTCTGTCTGTCTGTCTGTCTGTCTGTCTACCTGTCTGTCTGTCTACCTATCTGTCTGTCTATCTATCTATCTATCTATCTGTCTATCTATCTGTCTGTCTGTCTATATATCTGTCTGTCTGTCTGTCTACCTGTCTGTCTGTCTACCTATCTGTCTATCTATCTATCTGTCTATCTGTCTGTCTGTCTGTCTGTCTATATATCTGTCTGTCTGTCTGTCTATCTATCTGTCTTTCTGTCTGTCTATCTGTCTGTCTGTCTACCTATCTGTCTGTCTGTCTGTCTGTCTGTCTGTCTACCTGTCTGTCTGTCTACCTATCTGTCTGTCTGTCTGTCTGTCTACCTGTCTGTCTGTCTACCTATCTGTCTGTCTGTCTGTCTGTCTGTCTATCTATCTATCTATCTGTCTGTCTGTCTGTCTGTCTGTCTGTCTACCTGTCTGTCTGTCTACATATCTGTCTGTCTGTCTGTCTATCTATCTATCTGTCTGTCTGTCTATATATATGTCTGTCTGTCTATCTATGTATCTATCTGTCTGTCTGTCTGTCTGTCTGTCTGTCTACCTATCTGTCTGTCTGTCTGTCTATCTATCTGTCTATCTATCTGTCTGTCTGTCTGTCTGTCTGTCTGTCTGTCTACCTATCTGTCTGTCTGTCTGTCTGTCTATCTATCTATCTGTCTATCTATCTATCTGTCTGTCTGTCTGTCTGTCTGTCTGTCTGTCTGTCTGTCTATCTATCTGTCTGTCTGTCTATCTGTCTGTCTGTCTATCCATCTATCTATGTATCTATCTGTCTGTCTGTCTGTCCACCTATCTATCTATCTATCTGTCGGTCTGTCGGTCTCTGTCTGTCTATCTGTCTGTCTGTCTGTCTGTCTATCTATCTCTATACATCATCCATCTATCTTTATTTTTATTATTTAATTCTATTTAAATGTTATATTGTTTATGTATTGTATATTGTTTATTTTGCATTTATTTTTTTCTTAATTAAAAATGTCTTTTAATCTATCCAATGAATTTATTTTCAGTTCTTTAATATTTAATTTTAGATTTGTTATTGTTGTATTTTTTTTTTACTTTTTTATTATTAATTTACAATTTATTTTATTTTAATAGTAATTATCTTAGTCCTTGATCCACAAATGGTTATTTTTGCCTGAAAGTTTTCCAAAAGCGATTCATATTATTTGCTGTGCTTACAGTATTCAACAGATCAAAATAAATTTGAAGTAAAAATACTACAACTAGGTTAAAATAATAAAATAAGTTCACAAAAGGACAATTTTTACTGTTGTTTATAATTTTCAGAAATGATCTACATTAATTTACGCAACTAGAACAAATCCTGCCTCTGTTCCTCAGGGCTGGTGGATGAAGCGATCGACACCAGGTCTCTGTTGGATGCATCAGAAGACGCCATTAAGAAAGATCTGGACAAGTGTCAGGTAGCAATGGCCAATCACCAGCCTCAGATGCTGGTCGCCGGGGCAACCAGCATCGCCCGACGAGCCAATCGGATCCTGCTGGTGGCAAAACGAGAGGTGGAGAACTCAGAGGACCCGAAGTTCAGAGAAACCGTGAAAGCGGCTTCCGACGAGCTCAGCAGAACCATCTCGCCAATGGTCATGGACGCCAAAGCCGTGGCCGGCAACATACAGGACCAAGGTGAGACACGCAGAACGAAGTTCATTTCATTGTGGAATGAAATTATGAAACTACATGTTTCCTCTGCATTGCAAAGATCAATTTTGTTGATATGGATTTCATTTGATTGGCAACAGCCCTAGTGTCTTATTATTCTAATTGATTGAATTTGAGACCAAAACCGATACATTTAATTAGGCTAAAAAATCCCTTTATAAAGGTATAAATGCCCATTAGCTAATGTTAACCAATTAACCTTATTGTAAAGTGTTACCCAAATGACAATTAAGCAAAATATTGTCTAATTATCGCTATCGATAAAATACAAGACAACATCGAGATGTACGTTTTTGTCAAGATTTAGTTTTTTGTCTTGGTTAATCCAATCGTGCAACCCTGGTTATGGGCCGTGTGTTCCTCGCCAGGCCTTCAGAGGGGCTTCCTGGACTCGGGTTATAAGATCCTGAGTGCCGTGGCTAAAGTGAGAGAGTCGTTCCAGCCTCAGGAGCCGGACTTCCCTCCTCCACCTCCGGACCTGGAGCAGCTGCAGGTCAGATCCACCGCAGACTCACGGTTCACACACGCTTTTATACAAATGAGAAGCAGTTAAAGGGATAGTTCACCCCGAAATGAAAACTATCCCTCATGTTGTTCTCCATAAGACTTTCATTCATCTTCAGAACACAAATGAAGATATTTCTGATTAAATCTGAGAGCTGGATCTAGAGCCAGACCGATATATCGGCAGACCGATATTATCGGCCGATATTAGGCATTTTCCAAACTATCGGTATCGGCAGTTATAATGGCAGATAAATGAATATTTCAAAAATAAAAAATAAAAACGGACGAAACACGCTTGAACCATGTCATGAGTGTTGTGTAGTTTGTCCACCAGAGGGCACTCTACACCGTTCCTGTTGGCAACACTCGTTGAGTTGTTCACGAGACATACATTGCTTGAATAACAATTAAAAGAACATCCCCATCAGTTCTTTTAACTAAAATAAGCAGGAAAAAATATGTGGCCGGCGGAAGTTTCCTTGGCCTGTTATATTGAAAATGTATGCTTTACAATTTGCAGTATGACGTAATCCATTGCTAAATTATGGTTCATCATAGACTAGCTAACCACAAAGCTAGCTAATGCCACTATCATCAGTCTGTTCTGTTGTGACAATAAAAGAAACTTTTAGAAAGAAATGCATTATCATATTATTTTGGTCAAAACTCATAAATAACTGCAAATAACTAATGTTAGGGAAATCTGTTAATGTTTTGTTGCGCCTTTCTGAAATAAAAAATTGTAAAAATTTCGGCCGATATATCGGCATATCGGATTTTAAAACCAAAAAAGATTTGTATCGTATCGGCCTTCAAAATCCTTTATCGGTCGGGCTCTAGCTGGATCACTCCTCCATAGGCTTCTTAGGACTGAAACGTGCCGGAAAAGTTATTAAAGACACTACCGCGGCTCGACCTTAAGTTTATCAAGAGATGAGAATACTTTCTGTGTGCAAAAAACAAACAAAACTATTCCTGTTCTTCTCTGTGGGCCTCGAGATTTCACGTAGTGTAACAGCGTAGCGCTTCTAGGTTGTAAGTCACACATCACACACATGACCAGCGTCGGCCAATAGCGAGCCTGCGTGTGACGTATAACCTAGAAACGCTGTGCTGTTACACTACGTGATCTCACTTGACTCGTTATTTTTGTGTTTTTTGCACAAAGAAAGTATTCTCGTCTCTTGATAAACTTAAGGTTGAGCCGCTGTAGACGCTCACACTATTTTAATGATGTCTTTAATAACTTTTCTGGCAAGTTTCAGTTACAATAGAAGCCTATGGAGGAGTGGTGCATTAGTTGCTTCTTTCTATTGAGTGCTTCAATACACACTATAAATACCATGAGCTGGTCTGGACCACACCTCACTACTGAACCTGTTCACCACGGGAAACATGCACACACACACTCATTACAAGAGTAACGCGGCTTCTTCTTCAGATCAGCGACACCGCGGCCCCTCCAAAGCCGCCCCTGCCGGAGGGTGAAGTGCCTCCGCCCAGACCTCCACCCCCCGAGGAGAAGGACGAGGAGTTCCCGGAGACGCAGGCCGGAGAGGTGATCAGCGAGCCCATGATGGTGGCGGCCCGGCAGCTGCACGACGAGGCCCGCAAGTGGTCCAGCAAGGTCAGTGCCAAAGAGTCTGCCGGATGGGTTTGGATCCATGCGGGTTATTAAAACCCTCATCCTTCCTTTGGGTCATTTTGACCCAGAATGTGTTTTTTATTTTAAATCGGAGGGTTTGTCGCAGTTCCACCACGAATACACTCCAAAAATATTTGATGGATTTGAGGAGTTTTGTGGTCAAAGTTTAAAAAAGTAACAAATCCTTCCCTCGCGGGTCAATTTGACCCCCTTAGGATTTAATGGAATGCGAGGAATGCTTCAGTACACATAGAAAAACTAAAAATACTAAAAATTCAAACTAAAAATGCTAAAACTTTACCCAAAAATTATTTTATAATGTCTATTTGTGTGAAGAGAAACTGACTTTAGGACCCAGCAGAAGAGCTCATTTGCTCCATATAGAGCTATAAGGCCATCTATTGGCGAGAGTCATAAAATATGATGTTATATATTTATTTTTCCGCAAGAGGTCGGCAAAGACTCCCAATGTAAGATATTTTGAGCTGAATTAAAAGGGTTATGCGTGAAATTGTGAGTTATTTTGAATTTAAGTTAAAAGAATGTGAGGAATGTGCTTAAATTATTATTTATTTATTGTGTATTGATCAAATCTAGTAATTTAGAGGTAAATAAAATAAAAATAACAAAAAATCTCCACAAATAAAATGCAAAATGAAATAAAATAAACTTTCTGGATAAAAAAACAAAACAAATTCGGTATATTTTTCGGGCTGCGGGTCATTTTGACCCGCGAGGGAAGGATTTGTTACAGAAAGCCAGGATGAGTTAAACGATGACTGTTTTTGCAGGGTAATGACATCATCGGCGCCGCCAAGCGCATGGCTCTGCTGATGGCCGAGATGTCTCGACTGGTCCGAGGAAGCGGCGGGAACAAGAGGGCGCTCATCCAGTGTGCCAAAGACATCGCCAAAGCCTCCGACGAGGTCACGCGCCTCGCCAAAGAGGTCGCCAAGCAGTGCACCGACAAACGCATACGAACAAACCTGCTGCAGGTAAGAAGAGGAAGTCAAGGTTGACACGTGTGTTGATGTGGTGCAGTCTGGGAAGAGTTTTGGCTAATGTGTGCACTTCAAAAATGCTCAAAAGCAAACCGAACTGAGATCAGGATGTGATTTAAAATGCAATTTCCATGTTTGCTGCGCTTGTTTGTAGGGTTTAGCCAATTTTGTGGCTTTTGATTCAGTGATTCATCTAAGCGACTCTTTTGAATCTATTCACCAAAACAATTTGGCCATCAATATGGACTCGTTCATAAAAAGCGGCAAATTCGTTCTATTGGTTCAACTGATAATGAAACTAGGGTTGCGCTGATACCGATAACCGATAATTCTTTATACGTGAAAGCCGATAACCGATATATATTGGCCTTTTAAAGCTAAATCCAAGTTTTTATATAATTTTTGAGACACTATTAGAAAAACAAATGTCTCAATCACACAATTATAATATTTTCATTATAATTTTATGTAGCCGATAAGAAAATGTTGCACTTTTCCGTATCGATAACCGATAATTCTTTATACTTGAAAGCCGATAACCGATATATATTGGCCTTTAAAAGCTAAATCCAAGTTTTTATATAATTTTTGAGACACTATTAGAAAACAAATGTCTCAATCACACAATTATAATATTATCATTATAATTTTATGTAGCCGATAAGAAAATGTTGCACTTTTCCGTATCGATAACCGATAATTCTTTATACTTGAAAGCCGATAACCGATATATATTGGCCTTTAAAAGCTAAATCCAAGTTTTTATATAATTTTTGAGACACTATTAGAAAAACAAATGTCTCAATCACACAATTATAATATTATCATTATAATTTTATGTAGCCGATAAGAAAATGTTGCACTTTTCCGTACCGATAACCGATAATTCTTTATACTTGAAAGCTGATAACCGATATATATTGGCCTTTAAGACCTAAATCCAAGTTTTTATATAATTTTGAGACACTATTAGAAAAACAAATGTCTCAATCACACAATTATAATATTATCATTATAATTTTATGTAGCCGATAAGAAAATGTTGCACTTTTCCGTACCGATAACCGATAATTCTTTATACGTGAAAGCCGATAACCGATATATATTGGCCTTTAAAAGCTAAATCCAAGTTTTTATATAATTTTTGAGACACTATTAGAAAAACAAATGTCTCAATCACACAATTATAATATTATCATTATAATTTTATGTAGCCGATAAGAAAATGTTGCACTTTTCCGTATCGATAACCGATAATTCTTTATACTTGAAAGCCGATAACCGATATATATTGGCCTTTTAAAGCTAAATCCAAGTTTTTATATAATTTTTGAGACACTATTAGAAAAACAAATGTCTCAATCACACAATTATAATATTTTCATTATAATTTTATGTAGCCGATTAGAAAATGTTGCACTTTTCTGTATCGATAACCGATAATTCTTTATACTTGAAAGCCGATAACCGATATATATTGGCCTTTAAAAGCTAAATCCAAGTTTTTAAATAATTTTTGAGACACTATTAGAAAAACAAATGTCTCAATCACACAATTATAATATTATCATTATAAATTTTATGAAGCCGATAAGAAAATGTTGCACTTTTCCGTATCGATAACCGATAATTCTTTATACTTGAAAGCCGATAACCGATATATATTGGCCTTTTAAAGCTAAATCCAAGTTTTTATATAATTTTTGAGACACTATTAGAAAAACAAATGTCTCAATCACACAATTATAATATTTTCATTATAATTTTATGTAGCCGATTAGAAAATGTTGCACTTTTCTGTATCGATAACCGATAATTCTTTATACTTGAAAGCCGATAACCGATATATATTTGCCATTTAAAGCTAAATCCAAGTTTTTATATAATTTTTGAGACACTATTAGAAAAACAAATGTCTCAATCACACAATTATAATATTATCATTATAATTTTATGTAGCCGATAAGAAAACGTTGCACTTTTCCGTATCGATAACCGATAATTCTTTATACTTGAAAGCCGATAACCGATATATATTGGCCTTTTAAAGCTAAATCCAAGTTTTTATATAATTTTTGAGACACTATTAGAAAAACAAATGTCTCAATCACACAATTATAATATTATCATTATAAATTTTATGAAGCCGATAAGAAAATGTTGCACTTTGCCGTATTTTCATTTTTTAAAGTGTTTCCAATCATATTTCAAGCAATTCAAAGCCATCATGTTGAACAGTGCGCATCTGAAGGAAATAATACATTATTTATCAGCTTTAATATATCGGCCAAATTTTCTTATCGGGCTGATAACGATTATGACTGTTTGTTCTTGTAAAAATCATGACTCGAAGTATTTCCGCGTCTTTCTGTAGGTGTGTGAGAGGATTCCTACCATCAGCACACAGCTGAAGATCCTCTCCACCGTGAAGGCCACCATGCTGGGACGCACCAACATCAGCGAGGAGGAATCAGAGCAGGTCAGATGTCAAACCCACTGCCGTTTCTCATTTAAAATCAGGAAACCCGTCTGAATGTGTGCTGGTTCTCTCGTAGGCCACGGAGATGCTGGTCCACAACGCCCAGAACCTGATGCAGTCGGTGAAGGAGACGGTGAGAGAAGCCGAGGCCGCGTCCATCAAGATCCGCACAGACGCCGGCTTCACCCTGCGCTGGGTCCGCAAGACACCCTGGTACCAGTGAGCCAACATATCCCAGCATGCACTGTCCAAGTCATCGATGTCAATGCAGACGTCTCATCCACCCGGTGGACTAAACAATCCCACTATCAAAACCGGTGTTCTTCAATGTCATTGAGTGTAAAAAAAAACACATTGCTTTTATAATTTGCGAAAAATGATTTTTGTTTTGACCTTTTTTTTTTTTTTTTTACAAAATGTGGATCCATAACGTGTCATATATATATATATAATTTCTCACCAGCCTTGTTTTCACTCTTTGAATGTATTATTAAATGTCACCAACAAAACGTCTTCACGAACAAGCACAGATTTTGGATTATGAAATCCTCATAATGTGTTTTTTAATGAAAAGTGTTGATGAGCGCATATAAATGCCCTAATGTTGGTAACTGGTTAGTGGATGAAACCTTTCATTCAAGGATGACGCTGCAAACTCTCTGATACAAGAAATACAGGTGTAATCAGAGCTTCAGGACTCTATGCAAAACCAGTCCATTAGCATTATATATCCCCACACACACACACACACACACACACACATTGCCATCCTTGTATTTCCACTAAGACGTCACTGTGCTAATACACTACTAAAATCCCTTGCAGAATGCACACTCAAGTATATTTATATGAGTGAGAATATGCATATATTTGCCTTTTCTATGGTTGAGGAGACCAGCAGATTTAATGTAAATAACGTGTTCATCTTTAAAGACAGCCTGTAAGACCTAATGTGCCTTGTCATAATAAAAGAACTTATTATCAGCTCAATCATATGTGTGGGACTATATTTCTTCATTTTTAAATATGCATTTTATAATGAGTTTGGCTCTTTAAATCTGAAGCAATTTATTAAACAATGTCTTCAGTCTGTGCTTTGCTGTTTTTACCACAGTTATGATCTCTGTTATGTTCTAACAATAGACAATTTTGCAATTGTATTTTTGACAGTACGATATCCTCAAGTTAAACAGGTTCTGGAGGCAGCGTCGTTATAGTTAACTAAAAATAACTGAATAAAAAGTACTTATTTTATTTTAGCTAGTTGCCAAAGCAACATTTCTCGTCTTCATTTAGTTTAACTTGATGTACTATATAATTAAAATTAATTAAAACTATATAGCATTTTTAAAAAACGAAAAAATAGACATTTAAAAAAACATTTGAATTACTAAAATTAACTACAATTACAATTTAAACTAAGTTTAAAACTATTTTTTATTAAAATGTATATAATAGTGTCTCGATACTAAAATAACTGATTGAAGGTAAGGCAGAAAAATAATTAAGATTAAAATTAAATGTATATTATTAAATAGTTTTAATTTCTCAATTTTTTTAAGTAAAATATTTAGACTTTACATTTCAAAACTCAATTTGAGTGAATTATTTTCATTTATTTTTTAATTTACAATTAAATCTGAGCTCAACCTCTATTAGTTTTTATGAACAAATGCAACAAATCTGACTTTTATGTGCGAGTACAAGTATAAACGCCAGTGTTACGGTATTAATAGGTGATAACTATGGTATTTATCGTTATGTAAGGACGGAGATATTACAGATGCAGGCAAAATAACCCTTACAATAATAAATATTGTGATGTATCCTGCATGATTACCACGGAATTGAGTAATGCAAATTGCCAAATGCATCAGCACGAAACTCAAATGATCTGAGAGCAGCTGGAGAGTGTGTGTGTCAGTGTGAGAAGAAAGATGTCGGTGTGTGAATGTACTGGCGGCTCGCGCGCGCAGAAGGCGTTGAGGTAAACACACACACACACACACACACACAGTCGGTGCTTTGATTGCGAGTCTGTTTATCTGTCAGAATCACGATGTGCATCTGTGAATCATCGAGTTCAGGCAGGGGATCTTTTTATTTCATCACAGCAGAGCTCACACACACACACACACACATCGATAACACCGACTTGCGTCGTGCACTCGAGTGGTTTATGATTTGATATGCAGAAATTAATTTAATGCATCTTAAACATTATGGATCCGAGTATGTTTGTGGTTGCTCTGTCTGTTGCCTGAACAAAATGTACCAGCAGCGCATTCATTCTCCTGCGCGTGCCATCATGACGTCATATGCAGCAGAGTTCATGCATGTTGTCTCTCCATGCAGTGCACGCGCGACACATGTTATGATAGTAACATTTCAGACCTTAAAAACACATGTGGGCTAGTCAGCCAACCAGGGCGATCCGCCCATGCGTGTGATGATGTGATGTAACCAATCATCTGGAAGGCTGGAGTGATTTCGGCTTCCGGGTTGTGTCAGGAGTGTGTGTGTGTGTGTGGAGAAGGAGAACAGACGCACGCGCTCGCAGCGTGGACGGGGCGCGAGAGCACAGAATCAGTTTTACTGCAGGCAATCAGTGTGTGTGTGATCATGCCGACAGTCAGGTACAGTACAGCAGTGTGTATTCAGTCAGTCTCTCTGTTTGTGTACTTCCGGGTTGGGCATTGCTTGTCTTTATGATGTAACGTGCTTTATTTCATCACTTGGGGTATATTAACAAATATAATCTTCTTATTCAGCTTCTATGTGGGTGTGTATATGTGTGTGTATGTAAATATGTGTGTGTGTGTGTGTGTGTATATATATATATATATATATATATATATAAAACTGTCAGATTAATGTGCATGTATACTCATATGTTGCAGTAATGCATGAACACGTTATATATGGCAGAATGCAAATGTCCATTCACTGATCACTTGTGGCAGTTTTCATTTCAGTTCCCTGACAAATTGATGCTTATCAAGGTTTCACTTGAAGAATGTTGGCCAACGTGTATAGTTTTGGTGTGTGTGTGTGTGTGTGCTGCATGTGTTTAGTCAGCACTATAGCATGTGCTCTGAGCTGTAAACACATTCCCATGTAAAACCCATTTAACACACACATGTTCAGATATTAGATTTCAGGGTGCGTCAACTTTTCACAATGTTAAAAAGCAGTTTAACTGTTTTTGTTGTGAACTTTGAGCAAGTCGACTCGACACACAACTGGTTTGTCAGGCTAATAGTATTAGTCCATTTAAACCTGTTCATTATATAGAAAGCGTCACAGAATGATAACGAGGAGGGCTGTACATCTGATGTCTGCTTCACCGTATGAAAGAGTCCGATTCTGGTGTGTGTGGCCCACCAAGGGTTCATGTCTCAAAGGCAGTGTCACTGAAACCCCGGGTCATGTGACCTCCACCTGTCACGCTCAGAATGGATATTAAAGGAATAGTTCCCTCGGGAAGGAATGTTCTGGATCTGCTCCTCGATGTCTTTCCGAAAACTTTAGAAGATTAGCTGAATGTTCATGCTGTTCTTATGCATACAATTACAGTCAATTAAAGGAGTAGTTCACTTTTGTAAAAAAAACTTTTGCTGATAATTTATTCACCCCCATGTCATCCAAGATGTCCATGTCTTGCTTTCTTCAGTCGAAAAGAAACGAAGGTTTTTGATGAAAACATTCCAGGATTTTCTCCATATAATGGACTTCAATGGGGTCCAAACGGTTCAAGGTCCAAAAGACACTTTCAGAGCAGCTTAAAAGGGCTTTAAACGATTCCAGACGATGAATAAGAGTCTTATCAAGCGAAACGATCTCTCATTTAAAAAATAAATAACAAAGTTTAAGTTTTATAAGCACAAATGCTCGCCTTGCTCTGTTCTGTCATGCACGTTCGTGACTCCTATTCGAACTCGTTCATCAAAATGAACAAATCTTTTTCCGAGTCATTTTGTTCATTTCGTTTGTTGAATTAACCAAATGACAACCATATTCATCGTCTGAAATCTTTTAAAGCCCTTTGAACAGTTTGCAGTTTGCACTGAAAGTGTCCTTTTGACCTTGAACTGTTTGGACCCCATTGAAATCCATTATATGGAGAAAATCCTGGAATGTTTTCATCAAAAACCTTCATTTCTTTTCGACTGAAGAAAGAAAGACATGGACATCTTGGTTGACATGGGGGCGAGTAAATTATCAGCAAAAGTTTTTTTTAAAAGTGAACTACTCCTTTAAGACAGGGGTTGTCAAACTTTAAAAATGCGTAGAGGAGATTGTCCGGTTTTTAAAGTAATCCGGATGAAAGTTATGACGAAATTCACATGCATATTTTGTTGAACGCATAGTAATGAAAACATGCAAGGCCTGGAAAAAGTAACATAATGCATAACTTTAAATAAAAAGTAAAACTAAGTAATGTAATTATTATACTTTTTTAGTGAGTAATGCAATATTGTAATATATTAAAGTAAATAAAGAGTAAATAGCAGGTATTGTAAGATGTGTGTGTGTGTGTTGCAGTCAGAACGCTCTGTTTGGGATGGGGAATCCGCTGCTGGACATCTCCGCTGTGGTGGATAAGGATTTTCTTGATAAGTGAGTAGTGACGAACTGTGTGTTTCTGTGTGATCACACAACCTGAGCCAGAAACACACTGTGTGGATTTCCTTGAGCACTGTTAGTGTAATTATTCATCAATAACTAACTTGTGTCTGCGCAGGTATGGATTGAAGCCCAATGATCAGATCCTGGCAGAGGAGAAACATAAAGCTTTGTAAGTGAATTATGTGCACTGCTGTCTTCGCAATGTTGCTTATTGTTATTTCACCTGCAAAATCTTTGAATATACAGTACTGGTCAACATTTCTGATTAGTTAAGATTTGTACTGTTTTTGCTCACCAAAGCTGCATTTATTTGATAAAAATGCAGTAAAACAGTAATATTGGGAAATATTATTACAATTTAAAATAACTTTTCTATTGGAATATATTTCATATTTTTGTAGAAACTGAAACTATATATTTTACAGAATTCTTTGACGGATAGAAAGAAAATTCTTAATCTTTCGTAACATTATAAATGTCTTTAATATAATTATTTTTATCAATTTAATGCTTTCCTGCTAAATAAAAGTATTAATTTCGGTAAATTACTTCTCAAACTTTTGAATGGGAGTGTATCACGGTTTCCACAAAAATATGGAGTATTTTTTGAGTAAATATGGAGTAAAAATATTTTAACTTTAATATTTTAAAATATGGAGTAAAAATATTAAAAATATTTTCATTTCGACATTGATAAAAATGAGAAATGAAAATAAAAAATGATTTCTGAAGGATCGTGTGACACTGAAGACTGGAGTAACGATGCTGAAAATTCAGCTTTAATCACAGAAATAAATTAGTTTAAAAATATATTCACATTGAAAATAGCTTTTTTTATATTGCAAAAAAAAAATTCATAATGTGACTCATTAATTGATTAAATAAATGCAGAAAAAAATCATAATTGTTCCAAACTTTTGACTGGTACTGTATCATAAATAATTGATATAATTGCTCAGCCTTAGTTATATCATAATATGAAAGCTAAAGACAAATGGCACAGACAACATATTAGGAAAATTAATGATTGGTGTGTATTGGTGATAAAATACAAACTAGAAATAAGTGATATTTTCATGTTCAACCATTGCACAAATATATATCTATGATATAAACGGTGCCGCCCAGTCCTAATAATGTTAATCTGCAGTAAAATGTGTTTTAAAAGCAGACATGTGAATGTAGTTTTAGTGTTGACCTGTGGAGGGCAGCAGAGACTTCTCTTCTGTAAACTCAGGATCTCATGGACTCTACACTTGTTTGTGCCGCAGGTTTGATGAGATCGTGAATAAGAGTAAAGTGGAGTATCATGCCGGTGGATCCACACAGAACTCTGTCAAAATCGCTCAGGTAATCTGGCCCTCACTTATTTCTCAGCATACAGTGTGTGTGTGTGTATCAGGAAATTACGAGAAGCCTGTGTTTGATGTCTTCTCTCTCTCAGTGGATGATCCAGGAGCCGCATAAAGTGGCCACGTTCTTCGGCTGTATAGGAACGGATCACTTTGGAGAGATTCTGAAGCAGAAAGCGGCCGAAGCTCATGTTGACGCTCATTATTATGAACAAGGTCAAGAACCGACAGGAACGTGTGCGGCCTGCATTACCGGAGACAACAGGTCAGACACACACTCACGTATACACGTGTTCGAGTTAAAATACATGCACTAGCACTTGTTTTACTGCTTTAGAAAGGAGTCTCGTCTGCTCACTGAGGCTGCGTTAATTTGATCAAGAATACAGTAAAAATTGTTAAATATAATTTCATTTTAACCCTTTTGCATCCTTCTGGACATTTTTGTCCTTTTCAGTTTTGTTTTTTTGATCAGTTTGCCTGTGTTAAAGCTAACTGCAATACATTTGGCACAGGTGTTTTACAATTTCACCGACATTTCCTTAAAAAAAATATTTTTTGCATTAGGTACAAAAAAATACTCCCTCTCAGCGCCTTCTGGACAAAAATGTCCCCATTGAAACCCATTAAAACTACCATTTTTAATCCCCGGTTCAGTTAAATATAAAATTATGCAATCTAAGAGGCTTTCGTTCTGTTGGCAAGGCTTCAAAATTTTATTTTTTACTATTTTTTTTTTTTTTTTTTTTTTTTTTTTAGATGGTGCCTTTTTTCAGATTTGGCCTATAAAACAAATATCACTTCATTTCCTGTTTTCTGCTTCGGCGTACTATAGAGCCAACTGGATAAATTATGCAACAATATTTGTATGGATGTTAGTATGTGTGTTATAAAAAAATATGTGTGTGTGCGCGCGCATGTGTGTGTTTGTAAGACTGAGAGAGAAAAACTGCAAATATCAAATCCAATCACTGTGAGCACCAGTGGGGTTTTGCTGGCACCCAGTGGGGAAAATATGTTACTACGCCCAAACAAACTGTTACCGAAAGCTCATTTTTTTGAGATATCATCCTCAAATTTGGAACACAACCTATTTAGATTTATGAGTTTTGAGTTCAACCTGATTTATAAAATATAAATTAATTTTTATAAATAATTTTCATAAACTTATACCTATATAATTTTTGGGGGGATTTACTTATTATTATTTTTTATGACATGGACATTTTTGTCCTCCATGTACCTATGTGTAACTTTTTTTAATTGATGCACAAGGGTTAAAACAGCTGTTTTCTAAATGAATATATAGTAAAGTGTTATTTATTAAGCTGAATTTTTATCATTACTCCACGCTTTAGTGTCACATGATCCTTCAGAAATCATTGTAATATGATGATGCACATCATTATAAATGTTGATGCTTCATATTTTTTTTGGAAACTCATTTTTGCTTAAGGATTCTTTGACAAAAGAAACTTTTGTAATATTATAAATGTCTTTACTGTTACTATTGATCCATTCAATGCATCATTGATGCATACAAGTATTAATTTCTTTTAAAAATTCTTACAAACCTTTGGTAAAATGGTAGCATAGCATAACATCCCCACACTATACCACACAGTGGTAACAAGGCATGATGTTCTCATTCGGTTCACGCCAAATTCTGACTCTACCACCTGAATGTCTCAACAGAAATCAAGACTCATCAAACCAGGCAACATTTTTCCAGTCTTCAACTGAATCTAATCAATACATGAATCTAATCTTTTTAATAATTTCATAATTCATACTAAGAGAAATAACAGGCTTTGAATGAAATCAGAGATCAGAACATTATTATGTACCAAATGCACCAGTTTATCCAGGGATACACTGATATAAACATTTTATAGCAGATAATATACTGTAAAACAAGATCGATACATGTTTAAATCAAATACAGCATCATAACTATAGTATGATAACAGCTTAATACTTCAGATTATTTCTTATTTTTTCATACAGCTTAATATTTCACTCAATTCAATTATGCTGGACTGGTCCAAGATGAAACCCCATTATTTCCGTTATTATTATTATTTTTAATAGTAATAATAATGCTATTTAACAGTAAAAATAATAATAATGGAAATTATGTCGATACTGATAACATCACCATATAGAGAGTTAAAAGACGACTGTATGATTCATCAGTGGATTAATGCAGTTTTACCTAGAGCGTTCAATCTTTGATTTATGTTGTTTATTACAATCTGTCTGCACTGAATATGGTATGTTATACTGTACTTTATTGTACTAATGGGAAATCTGTTTTGGGCTCACAAATACAATCACTGCACCAGACATGTAAAACAAACACAATGCATATAAAACAGAGAAATACACATTTAAAATCAAGTAGTTGGCCTCACATTACTAATATTTGAATATATATATATATATATATATTAGGGTTGTGCAAAAATTAATTGTGATTAATCGCATCCAAAATAAAAGTCTGTGTTTACATAATATATTTGTGTGTGCTGTATATAATTATTTTGTATATATAAATACCTATGCATGCATGTATATATTTAAGAATTATTTGCGCTTAAATTCTGTATATATATATATACATATTCATATATAATATATTTATATAATATAGATTAACACATTTTCTTAAATATATACATGCATGTGTGTGTGTATTTATATATACAATATAATTATATACAGCACACACAAATATATTATGTAAACACAGACTTTTATTTTGGATGCGATTAATCGCAATTAATTTTTGCACAACCCTAATATATATATATAATGTTCCATGGTGATTTTCAGGCTCGATGTTTGATTATTACTGTGTGTTTGTAGGTCTCTGATTGCAAACCTGGCCGCAGCAAACTGCTATAATAAAGAGAAACATCTGGATGTCGACCGCAACTGGAGTCTGGTGGAGAAAGCTCGAGTTTACTACATCGCAGTAAGCGATTCACATTTGCATTATGCTAGTTTGCAACGTGCAAATGAGAGAATAAAGCCGTTTATTCAAGAAACCAATCATGTTGAATCATCCAAACCATTTTCTGGTCAAAATGCTCCTCTTATTAAAGTATAAATCTGACTCCTGATCTCCGTCCTGAAGGGTTTTTTCCTGACCGTGTCTCCAGAGTCCATCCTCAAAGTGGCCAAACACGCGTCTGACAACAACAAGATCTTCGGCCTCAACCTCTCGGCCCCCTTCATCAGCCAGTTCTTCAAAGAGCCGCTGATGAAGGTCATGCCGTACGTCGACATCATCTTCGGAAACGAGACGGTGAGTCTTCAGATCTTTAAAAGACTGTCCGAAATCGAATACTTCCCTACTATAGAGTACGTGAGCAGAGTAATACATCCGAAATCATAGAATTGGAAAAACGGTAGGCGAAAAGTACCCGGATGACCTACTACTTTTGTCGAGATTCTGAGGTGCGCATATGATGGACACTTTACTATCCCATGATGCCACGGGAGAAGAGTTGTTGTGGTTATATTTGAAAATGGCGGAAACCGGAGACGCGTCTGTAACGTTAGGAGATAAACACAGACACGCATGCGTATCTCTACTGATTCATTCATGTTTATTTATCCATGGTAATAGACCTTATTCAGAGCAGCGCCATGACCGGTATGAAAGTGAGGCTGTGAGGGATAGACTTACTGTGTTTCCAATGGCATCCGCTCTAAAAAGCTGAATAAAGCGGCTAGATTACTTATAATTTTCCACAGCTTACATTGTCGGGAGTTTTTTGTAAACTGACATTTCTTTGAAAGATATTTTTCCAGTGTTTCATGAGCAGAACAATCCGAAAACACATTAAATAACAGTACAGCCCATTGAAGAGATGCAAGTCTATCCCTCACAGCCTCGCTTTCATTCTCATTAAAAATCAAAGATGGCGCTGCCGTGAATAAGGCGTATAGCCAAGCAAATAAATGGCTTTTTCTTTGCCAAAAATCTGTTGTTCATAGGGGTTGTGTGTGTTTTATGAGGTAAAATTTATTAGGTAAATAAATGTTATTTGAGAAACAGCTGACCGACGCCTCCTCTTGATTGTCGACTCAGACGACGTAAAAAACGCAGATGAAAACAAAGCAGAACTAAAAACAGTGCGAAGTTGGTGCAGTCACTGGAATGTTCGCACTGTTGTGACGGCGTATGTCATGCGACTGACAACAACATGGCGCATGTAGTACGTCCGGTGTTCTGACGATTCATGCTACCCATCGAGATTTGCTACTTACCGGTTATGCGCATGTGCAGACTCGCAGTATTTTTTTTTTTTTTTAACAAAAGGTTCATTTTCCAGTTATAATGTTTAATTTCCCTTTAAAAAATGCTTACTACCATATGAATATTAATTTTGTACGGTCAGCCAGCTGAAAAAGAATAACTGAAAGTTTCAGTTACTATGAGGCAGTGGTGGAGGAAGTACTGAATCTCAGTACTTAAGTAAAACTACAAATAAACCGATAAATATTTACTTTAGTAAAAGTAGAAGTAACACAATGACAAGTAAAAAGTACCTGATTTTAAATGTACTTTAAGTATTAAAAGTAAAAGTACTTGCATAACAATTTATTCTCTTAATGTCTATTTTTTTCTAATGATTAATAAAACATTTAATTCTAACTCGTTCCACCTAATACTCCTATAATGATGGAAAAAAAAAAATTGTTGTCACCATTTCTGAAACAAGCTTGCAATTAGGCAATATGCACATCATGTTTATCCTTACTATATATTAATAACTATGTTTGGCAGTAAACGTGATTAATTTATGGTGTAATTCTGAACCTCTTGGCTTGCCATAATCCTAACCAAAAGTATATTACACACGGTACGTTTCCTATGCACATAAAAACAAATTTTCGCGTATAAATGGCACGATAAACACACTGCGTGCGAGACGCATTTAGTGTGACCGGGTTGATGTATCTATGGCAACCAAACGTCACTGGTGAGACAAACGTGCAACGAACGGACGGTCAGATTACGTTTTGGCAGGGGAAAAACTGATCAGAAAATGTAATGAAAATGTAACAGAAGTTGTAGAAATGGAGTAGAAAGTAGAATAATTGCTGCAAAATGTAACGAAGTAAAAGTAAAAAGTAGGCACTATTTATTCTACTTAAGTAAAGTAAAGATACGTGAAAAATGTACTTAAGTAAAGTAACAAAGTATTTGTACTTCGTTACATTCCACCACTGCTATGATATGATATGAGGAAAGGTGTACTTTGACAAGTCAAAGATGAATATTTTATGATAATTTTTACTTTTCACACCGTTTTAAAAATAAAGACAGTAGTATATAGTAGCTACTCATAACTGTATTATAATTGTATTTCATACGACTTTAATCGGCATTCTGTGACCAATTCGCGCTACGGTAGCATTTTTCGACAAGGCAGCAAAAATCGACAGAACACCGGACTCATTTATACTATATAGAACATAGTTTTTACGGTCACAAAGTATGTTCTTATTTAAATATAGCACCTATTCACATAGTATGCGATTTTGGACGCAGACAAAGTCCCGTTCTAGTCAATCATTTAATCCCTTAGAACTCATATTTGATCACCAAAATGACATATTTAAAAGGTTTTTCCTTGGAAGAAAGTTCTTCATGCCTTAAAATCGCTTGAATGTAACCCGACACCCTCGCCTCATTTAGTATGCACGGTTCTATGAATATGCAAATGAGCCCCGCCTCCACTCACTCAGCTCAGTTGACGGTCACACGTTGATCTGATTGGTTACAAGGTCGTTTGTGACGTCAGCGATATCAAACCGTGTTTTTGAGACAGTTTTAAGGAGGAAATACTCGACTTATGAACTTATTCATGTTGTGTCTTAAATCGTATTAAAACACCACATAAACAACATTAACAGCTGGATTTACACCACAGGGGGACTTTAAATGTCATGAGTTTAGTTATTAGTTTTTAACTAACCCACACACATTTGGTTATTGTTTTGGCACGTCTCTTTGATTGTGTGTGTTGACTGATGTTTGTTTTATACCTGTAGGAAGCCGCTACATTTGCAAAGGAGCAGGGCTTTGAGGCGAGTGAAACGCACTGTAATGCCGTATGTGTAATGTAGACTTGTGAATGAATGGACTGCTCCTATAACACACTCTCCCGGTGTTCCTGCAGACTGAAGACATCGCTGAGATCGCACGGAGGGTCCAGTCTCTGCCCAAAGTCAACAAGAACAGGCAGAGGATTGTGGTGTTCACTCAGGGCAGAGAGGACACGGTGGCCACCGTGGGTACGTCCGTCAAACCAATCAAACGCTCCGATTCAGATCAGTTATCTTCCATATGTTTTTTTTAAATTAATTGTCTTTGTGTTCTTTTAGGTGATGAAGTGAAAGTGTTTCCCGTTCTATACATCGACCAAAACGACATTGTGGACACGAATGGTGCTGGTGACGCTTTTGTGGGAGGTAAATGATCATTTTTGACAATTAAAGTTATTAAAGGAGTAGTTCACTTTTAAAAAATCTTTTGCTGATGATTTACTCGGCCCCATGTCATCCAAGATGTCCACGTCTTTCTTTCTTCAGTCGAAAAGAAGTGAAGGTTTTTGATGAAAACATTCCAGGATTTTCTCCATATAATGGACTTTAATGGGGTCCAAACGGTTCAAGGTCCAAAAGACAGTTTCAGTGCCGCTTTAAACGACACCAGACGATGAATAAGGGTCTTATCTAGGACACTTCGAGTCATGACTCGAAAAAAGATTCGTTCATTTTGATGAACGAGTTCGTACAGGAGAGTCACGAACGCGCATCACAGAACAGAGCAAGGCGAGCATTTGTGCTTATAAAACTTAAACTATTTAATTTATTTTTTAAATGAGCGCTCGTTTCACTAGATAAGACCCTTATTCATCGTCTGGAATCGTTTAAAGCGGCACTGAAACTGTCTTTTGGACCTTGAACCGTTTGGACCCCATTGAAGTCCATTATATGGAGAAAATCCTGGAATGTTTTCATCAAAAACTTTCATTTCTTTTTGACTGAAGAAAGAAAGACATGGACATCTTGGATGGCATGGGGGCGAGTAAATCATCAGCAAAAGTTTTTTTTTTTTTTTTTTTTAAGTGAACTACTCCTTTAACATTTTTTTTTTTTTGGAAGCTGTAAATAAGACAAGTATTATTGGAGTATGTTTTATGTTTTTCAACTTGCGTGTCCTACAGGATTCCTGTCAGAGCTGGTTCAGGAGAAGCCGTTGGAAGAGTGTATCCGCGCAGGACACTACGCCGCTAATGTCATCATCCGGCGAGTGGGCTGCACCTTCCCGGAGAAACCCGATTTCCCATGATCCCAACGTGGATCTTTCCATCTCATTCTCTTTCTTTCTGCTGAAGCTTCGGCAACACAACCTGCGTGCCTCTACATTTTGTTTACACACGTTTCCTGTTAAACGGGCATTTTTCAGGATTGCAACGACCACATGAGTTTGTGTTTTAGTACGGATTGTCTTTGATCTGTTTTTATGCTACATTGCAGTGTAATTCTATATTTAATCTATTAAAGATCCATGATATCCTTTTACATGAGTGCATTTATAAATAGTGGTAAATTAAATTAACAGAAGTATATAATGGAATTTTTGTCTTTCAGGTCTACATTTATTATGAAATGCCAAATTGTATCTTAAACGCACAATGTTTAAAAATGCATATAAGCTGTATCTGATGTGGGAAGATTTTTCCTCTTCTGGAACACGACCATTCAACTGACCAGTTTAATAAAAAGATTTTAACTGTGCCAGAGTTGTACATCTCTGTTTTGTGTGTGTGCATGAGTATGTGAGTGTGTGTGTGCGTGAGTGTGTATGCATGAGTGTGTCTGAGCATTTGAGTGTGTGTGCATGTGTATGTGTGTGTGTGTGTGTGTGTGTGTGCATGAGTGTGTGTGCTTATATTCCCGTAGTTCGATAGGTAGCTCTCTAAAACTTTCTGTTAGCATTCACACGTGAGTCGGCTCAGACAGATCTGATCTAATATGCTTTATTATAACCCTAAACCTACCTAAAACGTGAACACTATTCACTGGCTGCTGCTTTGCAAGCATAAATGTTGTTGGTCATGGTGTTTCAGTGTCTGCGGTTGTGTGTTTTGAGCTCTTCTCTGCTCCAGCAGGTGTGCATCCAGCTCTCTCAGCTGCTTCAGGAAGCCCCAGTTTGGGATGATGCGTCGCCGTCGTTTGACGTGGTCGATGGCGTCTACAACCGTCATGTTCTCGTAGATCATCAGGAAGGCCAGGAAGAGTGTGGCCGAGCGACTGCGGCCCATCACACAGTGAACTAGAAGCTTATCTGGAGAAATAAACAAGATGACTACACCTCAGCAGTTGTTGTAGTCCTTAAAAAATGATTTCTTTAAAAGCAAATATCTTCCTTTGCTTTGAACTTTGAGCGTTGTAACTTTGAAGGTGTTGTTTATGCTCACACAACAACATTACACACTAACAAAAGTTAGAAAAGTGAAATCATAATCAACTAGAGTCTCAGTGATACTAAAATAACTCACTCTGTGGGTTTGCGAGGGTCTGGTGGATGTGTTCAGCCACAGAATAGAAGTACTGGCTGAGGTTGAATGTGGGAACGTCCTCCGCTGTGATCCCGTAGTAATGGACGTCCATGTCTCTATAGTATTCAGCGCCCGTGTCCACACTGTTCCACTCGCCCTCCGCAGCGTTCAGGATGTGCGTGATGCCCATCGTCTTCAGCTTGTATCGGTCTTTAGCTGTCTCTCTTCACAGAAACAACAGCTTGAGTCTGGGGGCTGTTTTCAACTAAAAACGCAAAAGTATGCGTTTTGACCGTTCAATTACACTACAGCTGCATTTTGGGTGCATGAAAACGCAAACTTTTGAAAACGGCTTCAAAGTGCAAGTTTTTGATAACGATATTGTCTCCGTGGGTTATTTTGACAGAATGCGATTTAACGGAATTAACCCAAAAGTTAAAACTGTCATTTACTTATCCTCAAGTCAATGGGAACCGTCGTCAACTGTTTGCTTACCGATATCCTTCAAAATAACTCTTTTGTGTTCAGCAGAACAAACATACCGGGCCGATTGCATAAACCGCTTAGATAGTCTTGCAAGCTATAATCAAATTTTTTCTTTAAAAATGTTAATACATTTTTTAATGTCAGTTAACGTTAAAAAGCCTATCCCTAATCCCTTGACTAAAGTGGGTCATCATACTAGATCTTAAGACACTGTCTTATAGCTAACTAAGTTTATGCAACTGGCCCCATGTTTAGATTGGAATAGGGTGAGTAAATGATAACAGAAGTTTAATTTTTGGGTGCACTGTCCCTTTAAAAGCGCGTCTTAACAGCACGACCGTTGACAGTCGTTAATGAACGTTGTTCAAAATTTGAATGTGAACGGTCTCAAATTTGACTCTACCACATATCCTGGGTAAGTGTTTAGTACGCCAGTAGACTTAATTGGGTAAATGTTGATCCTGCATTATAATTAGCATCATCACAATAAGGTTAGTCAAATGAAACGACTCACTCGTTTCCGATGTAGACGTTGGGCCAGACCTCATTGACGTGTGTGTAAGCGACGCTGCCGTGCGTGAGGTGTTTCTCCAGCTCGTACCCGTTTGGTGTCTCATATTCCTCTTTCACTTCACTTACCTCAGACTTCACCACAAACTTCCTCCGTGAGGTCATTTTCAACCGCGCATTCGATTAAAACAGCATAAAACACATGTATTCAGGTTGGTTTGAGAGCTGAGTTGAGTCGACTGCTTTGGTCTGACTACAGGTCGGAGGTGTGTGTTGATTTCGGGGTTATTTTTAGAGGCCTGTTCCCTCACTAGAGAGGGCTGACCCCCGAAACACACGTGTTTGTTTGTTTGTGTGTGTGTGTGTGTGTGTGTGTGTGTGATTCACTTGATAACTGGCATCAACTGACCACACATTGAACCCAAATGAAAAACTGAAACCAAGAATCATGATTTTGGATTATTTTCCTTAAACCATAATTTTCCTACTCACTTGTTCTATATTATATTGTAAACTTCAATTCTATGATTTATTTACATTTTGTTAAATTTGTGTGAACACAGTTGCCTGTTAAATACTAATATCCCGTCTCTCCTCTGAGGTTTGAGTCGAGCTGACGGAGCTGTTGAAGGAATCCAGCGTTGGGAAGAATGTTTCGGTGGGAGCAAACCGCATCAATGGCTTCTGCGATGGTGAGTTTCTCGTATATCATCAGATACGCCAACACTAACGTCGCTGAACGACTCACTCCCCTGGCACAATGAACCAAGACCTTCCCCTCTCCTGGAAAACAAATAAAACCACCATCACACATGGTATGTCAAACAAATCTCAAAGACGACTGTAGAGTCACGGACGTGAAACACTATTCGCATGCTAGCCAATTTACTTTGTATTCAAGTAAAGCACTGTATTCGAAGTCACTGATGATGAATCATTCCCAACATGACCTGGAATGTGTGTTTCGGAAAGAATTAAAATTTCCTGATAATTTACTCGCCCCCACGTCATCCAAGATGTTCATGTCTTTCTTTCTTCAGTCGAAAAGAAATGAAAAGAAGGTTTTTGAGGAAAACATTCCAGGATTTTTTCTCCACTTCAATGGGGTCCAAATGGTTTGAATGTCCATTGCAGTTTCAAAGTCTCGACATGATCCCAGGCGAGGAATAAGGGCTTATTCAGCCAAACCAGCAGTCATTTTCTAAAAAAAAAAAATGTAAAAAATAAAATTATATACTTTTTAACCACAAATGCTTGTCTTGCACTAGCTCTGCGATGCGTAATCACGTTGAAAGGTCACGCGTGACGTTGGCAGAAGTACAGATCTTGTGTTTACAAAGCGAACGTGCAAGGAATAAGTCAAATGCCATTTCAAAAATAATAAAAATAAAAGGAAAAACAAAGATGTCGGATGATTTGGTGGAGAAAAATTGTTTTTCGCCTACATCGTGTGATCATACCTTTCCAACGTGATTACGTAAGGCATGAAGTCGTGGGCAAGACAAGCATTTGGGATTAAAAAGTATATGTTTATTTTTTTTAGAAAATGACAGATGCTTTCATTAGATAAGACCCTTATTCCTCGGCTGGGATCGTGTCGAGACTTTGAAACTGCAATGGACCTTCAAACCACTGGACCCCATTGAAGTCCATTATATGGAGAAAAAACAGAATGTTTTCATCAAAAACATTCATTTCTTTTCTACAGAAGAAAGAAAAACCTGAACATCTTGGATGACGTGGGGGTGAGTAAATTATCAGGACATTTTAATTCTGAAGTGAACTACTCCTTTAAATCCCTTATATCTCCCCACACGTTATTAAATATCACAGAAGCATGCTGTGTGTGTGTACACAATGCAAACTCTAAGTATGAAAGTGCACGATGTCTTACTTTTCTGGGACAGAGCTTTATGAATGAAACCGGCTGTGGGGTAGAAAAACGGTGTGATGTCGAAGTCTCTGTTGTCTGGTGCCTCAACGCCATGATACTCTACGCTCGAGTCCGAGTAGAAATCAGCTCCAGTGTCGATGTGAGTGGGTCCGTGTGCAGCGTTGACGACGTGACTGATTCCTAGACGGTGTAGAAGCGTCTTGTCTCTTGCTGTTGGACTGAGAGAATGCAGTAGCTCTCAAATCAAGCTTGACTCAACAATATCGGTCATGTGATGCATGTGAACTAATTGCATTGGTGATCAATCATGTCAAACAATGGCTAAATCTGATTAGCCGTTTATATAGTCCAAGAAGATTTATATAGTCCATGACTCGTGAATGTTCTGAATCTCAGAATGTTCACTAATATTTAATGAACATATATTCTTCCAGTAACGTAACTAGAATGATTTTCACATTTATCTGGTCTTTAGTAATGTAGCTCAAAAACTAATTTTATGCATTGTTCATGGAATGGGTTTATTCTGAAACGGTTTAGTTTGACATTTCTGTAATGTTTTTTAAATGTTGCTACTTTTTTTCTGAACATTCCGAGAAAATTCAAAAGTAACGTTCGCAAATTGAATGTTGTGTTAAAAGTAAAAATGGAATGTTCTGTTAAAACTTAAAAGTAAAAATGGAATGTTCTGTTAACTTAAAAGTAAAAATGGAATGTTCTGTTAAAAGTAAAAATGGAATCTTAAAACATTTTTAAAAACTGAATGTTTTGAACGTTCTGAAAACGTAAAAAATAACGTGAATGTAACGTTAGCAAAATGTTCTTAGAATATATTTGTATTATTTTATTCCCACTGATTATTTTATTCCCGCAGGTTTTGTACTGCATGTCAAAAATACTAGTCATTTATTTTCTTGTCAAACAATTTATAAGCTATTTATTTATTTATTTAGATTAATGCATACATTTAGCAGACACGTTTAACCGACGCAACTTACAGAAAAGGAACAAAAGCAATTTTTCAAAGAACTAACAATATCCATAACACACAGTGCCAGGTTTATTAGACACTAGATTAGGAAACCGACTGCCATAATGAAAGATGAAAGATCATTTAGCGCACCTCAAAAGATTAGAAGTGTCTCGTTCGAGCATTGTGGAGTAATACGTACGCATCACTGATGTAGATGTTAGGCCAGACTTCATTAAAAGCGCCGCAGGGTCGTCGGTTCTTTAGCAGAAGGGTCAAAAGGTCACAGATGGGCGGAGTCTCGTATCCAACATCCTGTGTGCTCATACTTTGAAATAAAAGAGCTTGATGTAAGATAAATATACACGTCAATGCATTGTATTAAAGTGTTTTTGCCTTTCTGTTGTTACTGAACTCACGTTGTGTTTCTCTATGGTTCTTCTGCCGGCTCCGTCATCTACGTAGAGCCGCGTTTGTGTGATGCAGTAAGTGATACGTGTCTCTATTTCTGCTTATTAGCGTGTCAAAGTGGTAAATATAGATGAGAGACACAGCTGAGAATCTTCCAGAGTTCATTTAGGTAGATGGTACATATTAAATTTGTTCTTTTAATAACATATACAGGTGAAACTCGAAAAATTAGAATATGGTGCAAAAGTTCATGTATTTCAGTAATTCAAATCAAAAGGTGAAACTCATATATTTAGTATATGTAACTATATACATATGCATGATTATACTTTTCAGAGGGCCGACATTTCTGTAAATCTTTTTTTTTTTATAGATTTCATGTAATATTCAAATTTTCTGAGATTTTGAATTTGGGGTTTTCATAAGCTGTGAGACATCATCAACAAAATCATAACTTTTGCACAATATTCTAATTTTCCGAGTTTCACCTGTATTTGGTCAAATGTATTGAAGTCATTATGAAATCAAATTTAATTTCAGGATGACTTATATATTTTAACATTTTTATATATTAAATATATGCATATATATATATATATATATATATATATATATATATATATATATATATATATTCATAAATTTCAATATATTAAATATTTTTTTTATGAACTCACATTCCTGGTCTTATCTTCATAACCTTTCATAATGAAGTATATTCCTTGTGGACTGACTGATGTTCATGAATGAATCCCTTTCGTTTTCAACCCCATTTGTTGTTTGGAAAGCCTAGTGTTTTTAACCTGTGAATCTATTACTTTATAGTGACTCTGAAGATTAAGCAGGAATAGAATATATTTCGATCACATGTAACAACTTTTTAACACTTTTTTTACAACTTTTTAACAAAAAAACATTTTAATTGAGAAATTAAATCCTGTATCAATCATGTAATTCCATCATATGTGTGTCAGGCGATTTCTGAAGCATGCATTTTTGTCATAACTGATGGGTATCTTTATGCATATAGCTCTGTTTCTGTCCCTATAGTGTATTTCTGATCAGGAAACATGACGTGAGTGTGTTGGTCCAGTGTTAGAGGGCAGTGCTCTGGAAGTGCAGTTTTTTGTCCAGTTCTCGCAGTTGTTCAATGAAGCCGGAGTTTGGGCAGATATTCCTGTGTTGTGCGACGGCTTTAATGGCTTCCACCAGCGTCATGTCCTCGTGGATCATCAGATACGCCAATACCAGCGACGACGAGCGGCTCAGGCCCATCGCGCAGTGCACAAGCACCTTACCTTGGAAAAACAAACAATAGAAATGTTTACAAACTACATTTTTTTAGGAATTCTGAATTTTTACAAAAACATGTCTTGATCACATTTCACTCACAAAATGAAAATTTAATTTTTTTTTTTTCATTATTTTTTAAATTATATTTTGCATAAAGAAAAAAATAATAGGTCGATTTTTATGTTTTGCATTTTGACATTGTCTATTAAGCACATGTTCCTCTTTCAAATTCTAATATGGAGCCATAATAAAATTTTTTTTTTTTTTAAATCACCATTGTGCATAAGAATTGCTCAATAGGTAAACATAAAATAATATCATTATGCAAAAAAAAATCTTATAATTATTGCAAATTGCCATTGTGCATAATGAGAATTCCTTCATGAAAGTAATATCATGATGCAAAAAATCTTAATGGTCCTAAAAACTTCATGTCAAATATAATTTAATTTTACAGTGAATTCTGCATTTGTTTAGCTGATGTTTTTCAGTCATCAGTGTGTTTCCTCTCCTCACCTCCAGGGGTGCTCATGGCACTCTTGATGAACTTGGCAGCGGAGTAGAAGAAGGGGCTCAAGTCAAATGAGGGCATATCAAACGCCTCCACGCCATGATATGTGATTTTAGTGTCTCTGTAGTAACTGGCCCCTGTGTTAACGTTGAACTTCCCGTGAGCGGCGTTCAGCACGTACGTGATGTTCAGAGACTGTAGCATGTGTTTGTCCTTCGCTGCGTACCTGATTGAGATTCAATTAAACACAGACAGACACTTCTTCTTTTTCTAAATTCCCTGAGTGAATGTATACTAAACAGTCTCTTTCTTTTGAATGTGAGAGATTTGGCTCATACTAACACAACCCATCAACCTAGTTTCCCCAAAAGTCGACTCCTGAGTTTCTTACATGTCTCCGATGTATATTCCAGGTCTGACCTCATCAAGATGGCCGCTGGTTCCAGGTTTGACCCACAGAAGTCTCTGGAGGTCAGCGGCATCCGGCGTCTCGTACCGGCCGTCTCCACCGGTGCGTGGCATATCGGCCCGCTTTACACCCGTCCTGCAAGAACTGAACAGCCTTTGGTCTGTTCGAACCCAAAAATGATCTACAAAAAGGTAAAACAAACACCACTAGTCCATATGACTCTCGTCCTATTTGAGGAAGAGATTCATTTAAGTAGTAATTTTCATGCAATTTTATACATAGAATGTCCTGAGGACAGAAATGTCACCCTTTCGGTGGAATGACTCAACTAGCCATTTATCTGGTCTTTAGAAATGTAGCACAAAAACTATTTTTATGCATTGTTCATGGAATGTGTTTATTCTGAAACGGTTTAGTTTGACATTTGTGTAACGTTTTTTAAATGTTGCTACTTTTTTTCTGAACATTCCGAGAAAATTCAAAAGTAACGTTCGCAAAAGTAAAATGGAATGTTAAAACATTTAAAAAAACTGGATGTTTTGAACGTTCTGAAAACATAAAAAATAACGTAAATGTAACGTTAGCAAAATGTTCTTAGTTATGATTATTTATATTATTATGATATATTTGTATTATTATTTTATTATTCATTTAAGTAGTAATTTGTTGAAAACAATAGCTCTCCAAAGTCATTGTTACAAGCCACCATCGACACCAAGCACCTTTGATTCTCTTGGATCTCGATCACAACATGAACGTTTGACTAGCACAAATACAGGAGAATAAACTTTAATGATGCTTTATTATGCTGTTTTTGACCTTTTCAGAGTTTAATATCTCACTGAATGCTTTGATTAAATGGGAAACACCAGCACAGATATTCGAAACTCCTATTTTATGTTCCATGGAAAACAACATGAAGGTACGTTTTCATTTTTATTAGAATACTTATTTTAAGCTGAAGGATTGAATCAAATTATTATCATCAAGTTTTACCACTGTACAATGGAAAATTCAACTTTAAGGACATCTGATAATTAATAACTGATATTAAGGCTGCTAGTTGGTGAGTTTTTAGGTCTGTTTGATACTCAAAAGCATAATTTTTAACAATTGTTTTGTGCAAAACATTACACAAAGTATTAGCAATGCATTATGAATGATGTGACATTTTATTATGGTATTAGTTAGTTAGTTTGTCTCACCCTCAAATTAAATAAAGTGTTACAAATCACTTTAATATTAAACATTTCAATACTGCAGAAAATGTTTGTTAACTACATTAATTACATTAACTAACAATGAACAATCCTTCTACAGCATTTATCAATCTTAGTTAACTAATTTACTAATACATTATTAAAATCAAATGTTGTATCTATTAATTAATGCACTGCGAACTAACATGATCATGTTTATTAACTAACATTAACAAAGATTAATAAATGCTGTTGACTGTTACCAAATTTCCATCTTGTCTTGTGTTTCATTAAATTATCTCAACATTCTTAAATCGATAGACTTTTACTTAAGAAACAAGCTGACAAGATAAAATCTAATAATAAATAAATGACTTTAATAAATAATAAAGTGACTTTAAGACAAAAACAAGCATCTGCCAATGGGGCAAGAAATGCTAAACTCATTTTTACTTTGAATAAAGCTTATTTTCTGACCCCATTACCAGATATTATTTGCTTCTTTAAACTTTAGTATAAACTTAATAAATTTGAGACATTTTTCAGAAAACAAGACTCAATCTCTTATGTCATTCAAGGTGAAAAGTTGACTAACTTGTTCATATTCTTCACATTGTGTAACTTATCAAGTTAAAGTGCCATTATAAGTATGCTTATGATCAAATAACAGTTTACACATTGTAAATCAAATATTTATCCATATACCTCATTATAACCATTGCATATGTGCCACTAGCCGTATATACTCAAGATAATGCATTTGAATGAATCTAAAACACATTTTCAAGCACAAACAGACTCACAGTGTGTTGAGGAACCGCTCGTCAGCGTGTATGCATGCACACGTATGTCAGGTTCACGCTGATGACTTCATCTATTTATATATATATATATGTATATATAATCTGATTCAGGCTGCTCTAAACACTCTCTCTTCAGGGTTCCTGATCTAAAAGCAACAGGGAGTGGATGAAATCATAAAAGATCATCTCTGTAATATCACACTGATTTTAACTAATACAGACAGAGGGACGTTTCTGCTTATTTCCACACACTGCAGTCGCCCTCGTCTGTGTCCGAGTAACAGCGTCTTAAATTAGACAACCTCATTCCCACAGCGGCGAGTTAAAAATACACACGTTCTCTGTTCTCGTCATCTAGACTAGAGTTTCACAGTCAACAGTGAGTTCATTTGCTTTGCTGCACAGCTGCTTTTTATTTATAATAACCTGTTTATTTCATTAAAAAATGTATATATTTCAAAGAATCAAAGTGTACAGAACTATTCAGAAAGAATATGTTCTGAAATGAACTCAAGATTGGCTTTATTTACTTTAATGTATGTTGGTGTATTGTGAACAATTAATGACATTTGCAACATATTAACACTATAGTTGTTGAAAAGATTGAGGTCGGTAAGATTTGTTTGATTTTGAAAAAATAATACTTTTATTCAGCAATTGTTCGGAAGTGACAGTAAAGACATTTATACTGTTACACAAGATTAAACTTTCTATTCATCAAAGAATCCTGAAAAATGTTTCACAGTTTCCACAAAAAAAAAAAAAAAAAAAATAGCACCACTGTTTTCAACATTATTAATAATCATAAATCTTTCCTGAGCATCAGATCCTCATATTAGAGTGATTTCTGAAGGGTCATGTGACACTGAAGACTGGAGTAATGATGCTGAAAATAAAATTCAGCTTTGATCACAGGAACAAATGACATTTTTAAAAAAATATTTTAAAAAAGTAATTTTGAACCGAAATATTATTTACTGTTTTACTGTATTTTTCATAAAATACAGTGAGCAGAAGGGACTTTAAAACAATAAAACTGCTGACTTTGAAATTGCTGACCCCTAAACATTTGAACGGCAGTGAATGTCACATTTTTATGATCCTGTGGTGTGTTGGTCCTGTTGTGTGTGTGTGATGGTCTAGAGTTCGCTGTACATAGAGGTAGTGTGTTGTGTTTGTCTGAGCGTGAATTTAAGAGTGAGTGTATATTTACAAAACGCCCTTTAAAATAATCCCTTGAACATTTCACTATCTCTATAATACACTTATACTCTCTAAAATGCATGTTTGCATATATTATGAAGTGCATGTTCAAGCCTTTTTAAGATAAATATGGATGTTTAGAAAACGGTTAGTTCCAATCCTTGATTCTGATTGGTCAATAGCTGTGCTTTATTCATGATAAAACACGGCTATGACCGCTTCACCCAACGGTTCTGTGTATCACTGCGCAACACTGCAGTTCCTATGTAGTGTTTTTTTTTTATTACATATTACACATTGGAGTGTTGTTGCTGTTCATGGTCAGGGACTATTTTTTCTAGCGGAAGGACGGCTTTTAGTGATTTTACTTCATGAAAGTTGCACTAATACATATTTTTTTTTACTTTAATACTTTTATTGTGTGGTAACCGTTTTATAAAAGCAATAAGGCACTCGAGGCAAGTGAGTAAGTAACGGCTGAAGGGGTTACTCCGCTCCGAGTCGAGCCTAACAACGCCCTTCGGCCGATACTTATTCACAATACAGCACAGCCTCTCCTACCTTATTGCTTACATATATATAATTTTTGACTGCTGTGATAGTCCATTTTAATTAGATTCTTGCATTATGTAGCTTCACCCACAGTCAAATCTCATTGGTCCAAATTCCAGCTCGTCATTATGTAAGGGTTAATTAATCCATTAATACACCTCGATGGGCATTAACCCGCTTATACTATGGTCACTTGCCAAATAACACATTTTTAAAACATTAGTTTATATTTTAATTCTAAAGTTTTTACAAACAATAACTTGGTTTCCCTGGCAATTTAGCAACCGGAGATTGTTTATAGTCCGCTCAGCTTCAGTTTAGCTAACTTACGAGCCAGAAAGTTAACGATAAAGCCATGGGCGTTACACTTTCATTTTTTTTTTAAACCTATAATTAAAACACGCAGGTAGGCATATATTATAATGGCTCACTAGATGTTTGTTTTGATATAATACTTTGTAAACGGATACTTTGACTGCCTGTTGCTATGGTTACTCACAGCTGTTGCTATGGTTACTCACAGCTGTAGCCACCAGCGCATTTATTTATTAATTTCGAACGGTAAACAGTCAGTTTCACCAGAACTCCTTTACTAGGTGTCCATTATCTTTTTAATGGACACCCTGCAGCCAATCAGAATCGAGTATTCACCCAGATCACGATATAATGCATATTAATTCGGTCGATAGCATTTATGTTCTCTTGTTCAGTGCAGAGAGACAAATCACTTGTCGCGTCTCCGGCCTGGTTAGGACGTGGTGTTATGATCGTTCATCATGTGGTTGTTGGTTCATAGCAGAACACATCTCCTGTGTTTCCTCTTCCTCTGCAGGTCCAGATCCAGGAGCAGAGCCAGGAAGTTTCTGTTGGGATAAATGGCTCGTTTCTGGACGATACGCCGTAAGGCCGTGTGCAGAGGCATGTCATGATAGAGCATCAGGTACGCCAGCACTAGTGATGAGGAGCGGCTCATTCCCATGATGCAGTGCACCAGAACTTTCCCTGTAAGGAAGAGATAAGATACAACATACAATAACAATGCCAAAATTATGGACAGGACTTGCAATTTTCTACCAATTTTCACCGGGTGATGTGTTTTGTATCAGTATGTTTGACCTGAATGTGTTTATTATGTACACATATTCCATTCATTTTTGTAAAAAATCATTATTTGATATTGTTGCCGTATTTAGCACAATTTTAGACAGGCTGCATCAGTTACAGAAGCAGCCGAATGTCTAACTAAATAGCTATTTGTCTATTGGTTAACACGTATAACCTACATGATGTCACCCGAAAACAAAAGTTTTTACAGAGGCGGAGCAAGTTTGCAAGTTACTACATATATATGAAAGATTATTACATGCACTGATTAATTACACACAGTAAGTCTAGGTACACGTGTTTAGAAAGTAATTAGGTTTGATGTTGATTTGATTGGCCCTTGCACATTTTTTTCGTTATGTTAAAAAATAAATGCAACCTCATGTTATGTCAATCATGTGGAAGCTTGTTTCCGCCACTGAATGAAAAATAAAAAAGGTAATTGCGACTTTTTATCTCACAATTCTGACTTTTTTTTCTCAGAATTGCGAGTTATAAAGTCAGAATTGCGTGATATAAAGTCAGAATTGCGTGATATAAAGTCAGAATTGCGTGATATAAAGGTGCAATTGTGTGTTACAAAGACAGAATTGTGAGATATAAAGTTAGAATTGCGTGATATAAAGTTGCAATTGCGTGTTGTAAAGTCAGAATTGTGAAATTTAAACTATTCTGAGGGGGAAAACAAGTTAGTCTTTTTTCCCCCTTAGATAACTCTGATAACTCTGATAACTCGCAATTGCGAGTTTATATCTCACAATTGTGAGAAAAGATGTCAGAATGTTGAGATATAAACTCACAATTATGTGTTATGAAGTCAGAATTGCAAAATTTAAAATCGCAATTGTGAGAAAAAAAGTCAACAATTGTGAATAAAAAGTCGCAATTCTGTCTTTTTTTCTCGCAATTGCGACAATTCTGACTTCATATCTCGCAATTGTGAGATAAAAAGTCGCAATTATTTATTTATTTATTGTTATTGAATGGCGGAAACAAGCTTCCATATAATCACGCTGGCACACTGCCTCCAAAATTATAAAATCATTAAAAAATGGATCGGGTTTGATTTTTTTTTTCTTGCGTTTTTCGCATCTTTAGCAAGCGGTTTGAATGGGGTTTTGACAATTCAGAGCTCAGTGTGCAAGCGTGATTGACATAACGTGAGGTCGTATTTATTTTTTAACGTGCAAAAATTTTGTAAGTGAATTTCGGACTGTGCAAGGGCCTTGAGTGAATTCTTCAAGGATTTCTTACCATCAGGAGAGTTGAGAGCTTTGTGAATAAAATCTGCTGCCGGTTTGAAGTAAACATCCAAATCGAAGTGCGTAGAGTCGTCAGCGGGGATACCGCAGTACACAAAACTCGTGCCGTAGTAGTTCTGGTCCCCGATGCTTCCTCTCTTGGAGTGAGCGGCGTTCAGAATATGAGTGATGCCGAGGTTCTGCAGGGCGCTTCGGTTCTGCGCTATTCCTCTGACGGGACAAGATTATACATAATACAGCTTAAAACTGACCTGGTTTACTTTCTTTACTCTCTTAACAAGTTTTTTGTTTTTGTTTTGCAGCAATGCCATTTTTCGTTCCTCAAAGAACCTTTCAGTGATTTTTACTTAGTGTGAAGAACAATTGAATAATCTAAAGAGTCACTATATAGATGTTGATTGATTGATTGATTTTATTTGACCACTTAAATAAATAAAAAAAAAATATGAAACAGTATTTTGTCATATATTAAAAATACATAAATAGTCAGAGATGACACAAAAAAGCCTAAATACTTATTTCCAATCTATAATCTTATATGGATTTATATAATTTTTATATAGAACATTTTGTGGAATGAAAAGGTTCTTAATGTAACCATCGATATTTATAAAGAATCTTTATTTTTAAGAATGTAAGGAAGAGTTCAACCATGTTTCACCTTCATTTTAGTATAAAACAGCAATTTTTTCGCCATCCAATCAACAGCCGATGGACAAATTTAAGTCCCGCCTTTTTTACCTTATTGAATATCCTGTTTCACTCAGAAATGCATCAGTTTATGGATGAAAAATGTTTTGGGGAAAGTAGTTTGAAGTTGACCTAAACAGTTCAGTTCAAGATTAATATTGTGTATATCATGGGAGTATGAAGAATGATAAACAGTAGTGGCCAAAAGTGATTTAGGAAAACTGATCTTCACTCTTTATTCAAATATATTTAAAAATGCATTAAAGCAAATTGCACAGTTGTGCTTGGTGTTGATTTGTTTTATTTGTGATCAAATGCAAATTGTGCAACAACTTTTAGCCCGGCTTTCATACGTTATGAACACATACAAAAAAAAAGTACAACAACTGATAATGTTGTAGTCAATGTGTGCTTTCAGCTTCTTGTTTTTTGCCATTTTTTTGCATAGCAAGATAAAATCTGCAGCTGTACTTTTTTGCTATAGCTTTACTTTTTTAGCCAAATCATTTTTCAGATAAATACCTTAAGCAAGTTTAGTGTTTTGTTCTTCCCTTAAAAACATTTAAAACAAAAATTTCCTTATATATTCATAGTTTAATCAAACTTTGTAGGGTCAAAAACAAACAACAGTTTGACCACTACTGTATAAAGGTACATCTCAATGTGTAGCTCAATGTCTTGTGAAGTCAGCCGATGACATTTAAAACAGTATTAATATGATTTCTAGAGACTCGAGAGATTCAGGCGTTAAGCAGCTTATACTTACACATTTCCGATGTACAGGTTTGGCCAGACCTCATCGATTTGGTGCAAGTTTAACTTACACGAGTTCAAAACTTTCTCCAGGTCCTTGACTGACAGATACTCTTTCCTGCTATATTTACGGGCCATCATTTCTTTCCTGAATTATCCGCTAGATAGATGAAGACAGTGTGTTTATAAAGATCCGGCGCTTCGGACTCGAGGCTCTCTGACTGATCCACCACAACAGCTGTTACCCAATTTAGTGCCTTAGTGCGCAGATAGTCTTACTCACAGAGATATGTACACACACACGTACAAAATTGACTTGGATAACCTGATTATCTGATGCTTATGCCTTTTTTGTTCATAGTTTATAGTCACCACATCTGCCAAGCCCCAGAAATGCATTTAAAATTGCATTTAAAGGACCATAAAGTGTCAAGAATTTAAATCAATGTTCAGTGATAATCTTTTACTAAAGGTCAGAAATCTTTTTCACATTTGCATTCAGCTAAATTTAAAAACTGGTGCATTGGAAATCGTACACAAAAATTTAAATATCGTGCAAAAGTTCATTTATTTCAGTAATTCAACTTAAAAGGTGAAACTAATTTATTATATAGACTCATTGCATGCAAAGTGAGATATTTCAAGCCTTTATTTGTTATCATTTTGATTATGGTTTGGCTTACAGCTATGAAAAACTAAAATATTCTAATCATTTTCATAAGATTTTCATAAGATTTCATAGGTTTTCATAAACTGTAGTCAAAATGTTGACAAATAAAGCTAGAAATATCTCAGTTTGCATGTAATTAGTCTATATAATTAGTCTAAATAATTAGTTTCACCTTTTAAGTGGAATTACTGAAATAATGAACTTTTGCACGATATTCGAGTTTCACCTGTTCTGTAAGATCTTTTTGGAAATTAACAGACACTATAAGCAGCATGAAGATTTACAGATCTACTTCTGTTGTTTCCCACAGATAAAATACCAACGACAGGAGGGTGAGTAAATGATGACCGAATTTTTATTGAATTATGATTGAGTGAAGGAGAAGCATAGGCTGCTATTCAGATTTGCCAGGTAAAAATAAATAAATAAATAAATAAAATTAAATTAAATAAATAAAAGTGACAACTGTTGACAAATATAACAAAAACACCCCAAAACACAAAACTAACAAAAAATAATTATAATTGAAAACTTTTAGGGACCTTTTATTATTTTTCACAGTAAATGATGCTTACAATGCTCATTGTACTCTAAAAGTACATGTATTATATTATATATAATTTATTAATCATCTAAATTACAACTAATAATTGAATATCTAATTTCACTGTGAATTCTAAAGTAATTCATTAGATTTTACTTCTAAAAACTCACTGAAAAAATTGCTTTTCTTTTGCAAGTTTTTCCATGCAGATTTTTTTTTAAAGTTTAATCTAGTTAAGTAAAATTAACAAATGAAAACTGGCCAGTTAAAGTTGGTTGAGTAATTTCTACTTAGCAATACGCTGTTTCAACATTTTACTTTGACAATATAACACTGAAAAAAGCCATGTTTTTACCGTGTATGCTTTAGAACAAATAAATAACATATCTATTGTAGACATATATCTACACAATTGAAATAATGTGGTACCCAGCCGAAACAGAGATATGAATACTTGCTACCCAATAATGCCAACATCCGTCAGATCATTTTTGAGTGTGAATGTCATTTTAAGTAGAAAATAAACTCCAGATGTCACAAAACAGCAAGTTAATAAACCTAACAACCAAAGCAATGATAAAACAGTGAACATACAGTGGAGAAAAAAGCAATCTTATAAATTATTCATGGTGGGAATACCAGTATCAGAAAGTTGAATAAGTTTAACGTTAATATTTATGCATTCATTTCTACAATATATACTTAAAAACATATTCAGGTAGAAGTTTTTTTCTGCAGTGTTTCCTTCACCACAGAGTCATGAGAGTTGATAATACATTTAAAGTCACAGACAGATGTTGTTTCCAGACCAGCGTCACTTCATACAGCGCAGACTCGCATCGAGGGCCCGCAGCTGTTTGAGAAAGCCTCGGTTCGGGAAGATCCAGCGGTGCTGTTTGACCGTTTTAATAGCGTCCAGGAGGGAAAGCCTCTGGTGTATCATGAGATAAGCCAGAACCAGAGAGGCCGAGCGACTCACTCCCACCGCACAGTGAACCAAAACACGTTCTGCAGCAAAGACCAGAGAACACAAACTGTGTAAAACTATAATAAAATAAGATGAATTATACAACCCAGTCTCATCCAAAGACGTCATATAACTGACGTTTTGGGACGTCTTTTGACCATACATCAATATTCGCCTTTTTAGGGCCCCCTTAAACGTCGGTAGATGAGGTTATGGGATCCTAACTCTACCCCATACCTAAACCTAACCCTAAACCTAACCCGTCACCTAACTGACGTTAAAGGTAAAGCGTCAGTTGTATGACGGCCCGGGATCGCCATCTACCGTCGTTTAAGGGGGCCCTAAAAAGGCGGATATTGACGGATGGTCAAAATACGTCCCAAAACGTCAGTTATATGACTTTTTGGGATGAGACTGTGTTAAATTATAACAGATGAAGTATAAGTCGGAATATTTTTTTTTTGGCTTTCGCGTGCACTTAGTAAGGATCCTACGCACAGTTTTATAAATGAGACCCCTGGACTCAATTTGACCAATTTGAACATTTGGCGAGACCAATGACCAAGTGCGAGACAGTAGAAAAACGTCTCGAGTTCGGACTTGAGGACTACAGCAAATATGATACAGTAGTCTTTACAGGGTACCGCATCATCTTAGCTCGGTCAATCTGTCTGAGACTCAGCAGGTTTTACCTCCTGGAGAACCGAGAACCTCCTTGATATAATCAGCGCAGGGGTGGAAATACACCGACAGGTTGAACGATGGCGAATCTTCTGCTGCGACTCCGTAATACTCGACCTTTGACCCGTAGAACTGGTGGCTGCCCTGGCAGTGCATGTGTCCGTGGGCGGCGTTCAGGACTCGAGTGATGCCCAACTTCCACAGACTGAACCGGTCATTGGCCACAGACCTGGAGATCAGGAACACACGCTGTTAAAATGTCAGAAGTAGATCTCTGGGTAAATTCATGACGCCATCAGGAGAAATTAATTTTTACGTTTGTAAGAACATTTTGCAAGTTGGATTTTTTTACTTTGTGGCTATTATGGGCAAAAAAATGATGTCTTTGGGGGTTTTTTTTCTATATTTTGGGCATTATATGATTTGTGGGCACTATATGGATTGGATTTGAATGTGCAAAACCAAATATTCTCACTGAGATACAAGAACACACACACATTTTCATTCACATACTCGTTACATGCTAAGTGAGATATTTTTAAGCCTTCATTTGTAATTAATTTGGTGACTATGGCTTACAGCTTATGAAAACCCCAAATTCAAAATTAGAATATTGTGAAAAGGTTTTCATAAGCTTTAATCCATATCAAATTTTAACAAATAAAGGCTTGAAATATCTCACTTTGTATGTAATGAGTCTATATATTAGTTTCACCTTTCCAGTTGAATTACTGAAATAAACTTTTGCATAATATTACAATTTTTAGAGTTTCACCTGTGTATGTATGCATGTGTGTGTGTATATATATATATATATATATATATATATATGAAGAGTTCAGATGCAAAAGCCTCTAAATGCCATTTGAAATTTTCTTCTTTAATGATAATTTTTATCAAACTTGTATATTTAAGTTCAGTAATTTCACTTAAATGGCAATGATAATTACCTATTAATTGTTATTTAAGTGAAATTACTGAACTTAAATATACAAGTTTGATAAAAATCATCATTAAAGAAGAAAATTTCAAATGGCATTTAGAGGCTTTTGCATCTGAACTCTTCATATATATATATAATATATATATAGAAATTTGAATATTATGCAAAATTATTACAAAAGAAGGCTTGAAATATCTCACTAAGCATGTAATGAGTCTATATAATATATTAGTTTCACCTTTTAAGTTGATTTACTGAAATAAATTAACTTCTATCTATCTATTAAATTAGTTTTTACTTTTGTATTTTTAATTTTTAGTAATATTTTTTAGTAAAGTTTTAGTATTCTTGTGTGTTTTTGTCATTTTTATTAGTTTTTTTTTTTAATATGTCTACATAGTTTATAGTTATTTTAGTACATAATTGCCTGGTTTCACAGACAGGGCTTAGATTAAGGCCTTAGTTCAATTAAGACATTTAAGTAGCTTTTATATACTGGTGTGAATCTTGCAACAAAACAACAACACCAACATATTTTAAGTACCTTTCTACGGAGGCGTATTGCATTTACTTGAAGAAAAAAAAATCTACTCTGTTTTTCTGAATTAACGAGTTAATTTTTCATGAGAAAAAAAAATTGCTCTGTTTTTCTGAATTAATGAGTTAATTTTTCATGAGAAAAAAGGTTTTTGCTCTGTTTTTCTGAATTAATGAGTTAATTTTTCATGAGAAAAAAAAATATTTTTCTCTGTTTTTCTGAATTAATGAGTTAATTTTTCATGGATTTTTTTTTGCTCTGTTTTTCTGAATTAACAAGTTATTTTTTCATGGAATTTTTTTTTTGCTCTGTTTTTCTGAATTAACGAGTTAATTCAGAAAAAACAGAGCAAAAACTTTTTTTCTCACGAAAAATTAACTCATTAATTCAGAAAAACAGAGAAAAAAAATTTTCTCATGAAAAATTAACTCATTAATTCAGAAAAACAGAGCAAAAAAAAAATTCTCATGAAAAATTAACTCGTTAATTCAGAAAAACAGAGAAAAAATTTTTTTCTCATGAAAAATTAATTCATTAATTCAGAAAAACAGAGCAATTTTTTTTCTCATGAAAAATTAACTCATTAATTCAGAAAAATAGAGTAGATTTTTTTTTCTTCATGTGAATGCAATACGCCTCCGTACCTTTCAGTTAGAACAGCTCAAACATGCATTTTAGTCTGAGACTAGCTTAAGTCTCGTCTGTGAAACTGGGGGCAATTTAGACTAAATGAAAACAATATTGGTTTGGCTTTCTTTATTTCATTTAAAGTAATGAAAGTGTTGTTAGTTTATGTCCAGTTCACTGTCTATAATAACCCTGTGACTCACATATCACCCAGGAAAAGGTTGGGCCAGACTTCATCCGCATGATTTCCACTCCTCTTTCCTGCAAACAGGACTTTCTCCAGTTCCCTAACGGAGGGCGTTTCACAGACCTCATCCATTACACTCACACACACTCATCGTGGATCTGTGTGTGAGATGAGCACGACTACACCCTCTGTGTCTCTCTGGTAAGATTTGCATGTCATATCTGCTGCTGTCCAATATGAGTTTATGTGAAGTGACAGGAGCAGGTGCAGCTGCTAATCTAAAACTGAACCAGACTCAACTACCTAGCAACCATTTTAGCAATGCTCAAGTGTCCACCCTAGCAACTACACCTTGGCATTATAACATGTACCAAACATATCAGGAACGACGGAGTGCTTTACATAAATAAATAAATAAATAAATAAATAAATAAATACAGATAATTCAATTCAATTAATTAAAGTCAGAGGGCTCATTAGAAAACTGTGCTGGATGGTGTAATTCCACATGTTGGCCAGAAGATTTCACTGTGTGTCACAACGGAAGTGACCTCATCTCCAGTATTTACACACACACACACTCACGATAACACACATCCACTGCTGTCATATCGACTGCACCTCCAGCTGGGTCACGGCGCAATGATTCACCTCAGATGTCCCGATAGAGCGACATTTAGGAGATTCATCGCAATTCGCAGTGAATAAATCTGATGTTTAACGTAAGTGAAGCGCGTAGGCTAAGCGCTAGCATGCTAACACACTCACAAGCATCTGAAATATCCTCCTAATACTGTCATGTATTGTAATAGGCGTATGAACCCATTTTCAGGGTTATGCTTGATTTTATTATCTGTTTATTATTGCTGTGATAGGTTAAATTGGTGCGGATAAGAAATGCTAGTCAAGATATTTTACATATTTTAAGTGTCGCACTGCAAATTTGTGTCATTTGCTGATGTTGAAGATTGATGATATATGCCTCGTTTACCACAGACAGGTAGCCTACTAGGTGTACAGCTCACTAGGTTTTGTGTCACAGTCAGTGTTATCCTGACAGGTCCAAAGGGTGGGATTGTACCTGTATGGCAGGTACGGAGTCCTTTTCCTTATCAACAAGCTTCCCTGTGTCTGGTATTGATTAAAGTCCTCAGTGTGATAAGCTGAGAGACATAATTATACCTGAGGTACTTTACTCGAATTACTTCACTTTTATTTTCTGATAACATGGTATTATTTCTCTCTGCTGCTGAGGGGCGTGGCGTCGTGTGGGTGTGGCTAGCTGTTGGCTTGACCTTGTTGGGCGTGGCCGCCACTGTGATATTTTTGAAGAAATAACGTAGTCGATGTGGACAAATATATATTTTAAAAATTGTCTAATTTTCCTTGGATGATTAGTAGTCTAATCAGTCCTATATTGAAGAATGTTTTACTATTAGACTGACGTCGATCAGTCGTGTTTTAAAGAGACATTTACATAAAAGGTCAATAATTTTATCCCTTAAAACTAATCTAAATGACATATTTAAACGTTTTTCCCTTGAAAAAAATTGTCACAGCTTGAATGTAATCTGCTCCCTCGCTTCATTTAGTATACGGTTCTATGAATATGCAAATGAGCCGCGCCTCCGTCCACTCACTCAGCACATAGATCCACTGGTTGACGATCGTTGATCTGATTGGTTACAAGGTCGTTTGTGACGTCAGAAACACCAGCGATAAGGAGGAAATACTCAGCAATGCTGTCGACTTATGAACTTACACACGGTGTGTCTTAAAGCGTATTAAAACACCACATAAACAACATTAACAGTTGGATTTACACCACAAGGGGACTTTAAGTGAACTTTCAAGGGGTTTATTTTAAGATATTTTAAGCACTATTGCTAACATATATACGACTAAAAAATACCAGAAAAGTATCCCAAATGGCTTGTGCACTTTAAAAGTCTTCTGGAGCCATACATGTCATGAACACAAATCACCTGTATGGCACTTTCCCAAGTTCCTCTCCAGTTGTGAGTATAAAGAAATAGTATATCATTTTTTTTTTCTGATGGCATTGAAGAAAGAATTGGTCCAGCATGCAAAACAAAATCAATTTGATTGATATGATAACACCAGAGTGAAGGTCATCTTCTGATATTTTTGTTTAGTAATATTTACTTGCTCATTTGTTTAGAATATACACAGAGTAAAGCGTCACATGCTCAGATGCGTTTCACATGTTTCTCTCTGTTCGTCTCGTTGCATTACTTCTGTCTTTTAGCTTCTTTTTGGTGAGAAACGGACTAGTGAAGTCATGCGACTGAAGTGTTTCGCTGATGTGTCAGTAGATCTGCTGGAAAAGAGGATGTTTCTTCACGTCTTAGCCTGACGCCAGCAAACACACACGTCTCAGAGCGGGTTCACCATGTTTCTCTTCCTGTGGTGTGTTAAATGAAACGGTTGTGTTGGGTGTAAAGTGTAGGTTTTAGCAAGTCAGGGTGTGTTTCTAAGCATTTCGGATGTGCTGCTTCAGAGGAGAGTTAATACAGTCGTCCCGAGGGAAAAGAGTGTTTTCCGAGAGCTAATGAACCGAGATTCGGGAACAGAACAAGATGTTTTTAAACCGACTTCTAGGCCATTGGATCTTGACCTCTTTGACCTCTTGTCCACTACAATATTTAACTTCTAGTTTCTGTACATTATGTTTCACGATTGCAGAAGCTTTCAGAGCTGGATATATTTTTTTTTTAAGCAATGACTTTGGAAAACTTCTCAAAAATCAAGAATTTTTAGATATGGGCTTAACTACAACAAATTATTATTTTATTATAGCGCTGTAACGATTAATATGTGGGTGCACTGTGTATAATTTCGCTAGATAAGACCCTTATTCATCGTCTGGTGTCGTTTAAAGCCCTTTGAAGCTGCACTGAAACTCTCATTTGGACCTTGAACCGTTTGGACCCCATTGAAGTCCATTATATGAATGTTTTCATCAAAAACCTTCATTTCTTTTCGACTGAAGAAAGAAAGACGTGGACATCTTGGATGACATGGGGGCGAGTAAATTATCAGCACAAGTGAACTACTCTTTTAACCCAAAATTGGTTTTGTGGTCACAAATGTGTTTGTTTCTGACTTTCATGAACCACCTTGTTGCTGACATGACTTTAAAATCAGCTGTTTCTGTGTTTTCCAGTGTCGGTGAGCATGCGTGAGCGAGAGATGGCCGGGAACGGCGGGCAGATGAGCGTTCGGCACTGGACGCCGAAGCACGTGGGCCGCTGGCTGCGTGAAGAGGGTTTCTGCGATTACGTGGACCTGCTGTGCAACAAACACCGCCTGGACGGCACCAGCCTGTTGAGCCTGAGCGAGTACGACCTGCGCTCCCCTCCGCTGGAGCTCAAGGTGCTGGGAGACATCAAACGGCTGATGGTTTCTCTCAGGAAGCTTCAGAAGCAAAACGCTGACGTGTTGGAGGAGCTCGGCCTGACGTACGACGGACACTCGCCTCAGAACAGTGCAGGTGCTGCTTCGGATCATGATCCTGTCTAGATTTGAGCTATTTGTGTGTTTTTTGTAGTTCTGATGCTGTCCAGGGAGATTAATGGTGAGGCATTTACATTTACAGTACACCACACTAATTTAACCCTAAAACCGTAGTCTGGACAAATGTGGGCAAAATAGTTTTGATTTATTTTTAAAAAATGCTTCCCTTGATCTGAGCGGGACAAGACTTGGCTACTTTTCCTAAGTTTGCCTCCTGAACACACACACATTTTTTTTGACTCAATTCTACAATGTTAAGTGGGTGGAAAAAAACTCCTTCATCTTGTATTTGGGTCAAAAATGGGCACCCATAGAAATGAATGGGAAAAACTGTAATTTAGAGCATTGTAAAATAAGCCAAAATAATGACAGCAAAGTCACTTCATCTTTAGGTTTTAGCTCTAAGAACTTATTGGAATGATATTTTAATGTAGTTCAAATTTTAAAAAAATAAAACATAAAAATAAGCACAATTTACATAGAAAATATGGTACTTTTTGAAGTAAATAAATTCAAAAATACCCCCAAAATAAAAAAAAAAAAACCCATAAATCGATAGACAAAACTTTATCGAAGACAGTGACATAACATTTATAATAAATACAAATTAGGATCATTCCTCTGTGCCCACATTTGTCCACAATTACAGGATTAAGGGCTAGAAAGTGAATGCGGTTTGAGGGTTAAAGTCCCCTGTAATCAGTGTTGGGGAAGTTACTCTAAAAAAGTAATTAATTACTAGTTACTAATTACCTCTTCAACAGTGTAATTAGATTACTGTACTAATCACTCTCTCTAAAAAGTATTTAATTACTTTCAATTAGTTACTTTCAAAATCCCATATCAATCTCAACCAGCTGAATAATACAAGGTTAGACATGAATCTGTTTCAATTCTTTCAAATAAATACTATAAAATTGCATGAATTATCCTTAAACTGACCAAGGTGGAGAAGGTTACATTATAAAAACATACTTTTTAGCATCAGACAATACATTTTGATGTTAAACCCACGATTTTTTGGTGTCTGATCTCATGACATTTCACACTTTTTTCATCCATATTTTACAATAATTCATACAAATTTGTACGAGTGCGGTCGTAATATTTAGACACCTCATGAAATGCATACGAATCGCTGTGAGATCGGATTGATCTACACACAGTATTTACCTCAATTACATCAGAAGTAACTGTAATTAAATTACAGATAAATGAAGAGTAATCCCTTACTTTACATTTTCAAGGAAAAGTAATTAAATTACAGTAACTAATTACTTAGTGATTAGTGACACCCAACACTGCCTGTAGTCCATAATTTGAACTCACCAAAATGACATATAAATGTTTTTTCCCTTGAAAAAATGTCATCATGCCTTAAAATATCTTGAATGTAACTCGACACCCCTGCCTCATTTAGTATTCACGGTTCTATGAATGTGCAAATGAGCTCCGCCTCCACTCACTCACAACTGTGATGTTTTTGATGAAATAGTCGATGTGGACAAATACATATTTTAAAAACTGACTAATTTTCCTTGGATGATCAGTCTAATCAGTCCTATATTGAAGGATGTTTTACAATTAGACCATTTTTTCTATGTCGATCAGTCGTGTTTTAAAGAGGAGAACTTTAAAGGCTTTTAGTCAATAATTGTATCCCTTAAAAATCATCTAAATGACATATTTAAATGTTTTTCCCATGGAAAAAAAGTCTAAATGCCTTAAAATATGTTGAATGTAACTTGACACCCCTGCCTCATTTAGTATTCCCGGTTCTATGAATATGCAAATGAGCCCCACCTCCACTCGCTCATCTCAGAGATCCACTGGTTGACGATCACACGTTCGAGCACTCAATCATGAAAATGATGATCGCCCTGACTTTAAAAAAATATATTTGTCTTTTTTTCTGAGTGCTCTGATTTGTTAGCGTTAGACAACATGCCTAAAAATTAAACCACAAAATTTGCATAAAAATAGGTGTGTGTTTTTAAATATCCTGTGTACTATTTATCTATTTAAATTATGCCAACCAAGTAAAGTCTGATGCAGGTGTAGTTTGTGTATTGTTCAGGTGGAGTGGACTGGTTGTGTAACGGTGATTCTGCGCGGGATTGCGATGCCGTCCTGGACACGATGAACGGCGACCATTATCACCAGTACAACAACGGCAAATACAAGCAGCAGCCGCGGAGACTGGACCCGGAGTACTGGAAAACCATCCTCAGCTCCGTCTACGTCGTCTTCGTCTTCGGCTTCACGTCGTTTGTCATGGTGATCGTCCACGAGCGAGTGCCGGACATGAGAATGTACCCGCCGCTGCCCGACATCTTCCTGGACAGGCGAGTTTGTGTGCAGATGTGAAGCCTGTGGGTTTAGTTAGTACAGATTTAGTTAGTTATTAGTCATTTTATTATATTGATGTTGATTAAACAACATATATTTATGTTGACAAACACATAGTTTAACACATGAACTCCTGCAAAAGTTAGTCGATATGCATTTATGTGATCAAAAATACAGTAAAATCAATAATATTGTGAAAAATTACTATTTAAAATAAGTGCTTTTAATGTGAATATATTTCTATAGCAAACTGTAATTTATTCCTGTGATCAAAGCTGAATTACTCCAGTTTTCAGTGTCACATGATCCTTCAGAAAGCATTCTAATATGCTTATTTGCTTTTTTTTTTTTTTTTTTGGAAACCATGATAGATTTTTGTTACTTAAATGATTGTTAAAGTTGCATAAAACCAGCCAATCACATTGTAGTAATTGATTTAAGCTTGCATTTTTGTCCAAAATGTGCATCACATGGACGTATGAACCATTTTAAGACATTCCTAATGGAAAGCATGTTCTAAAATGTAGAAAATATAATTATTCCTAGAAAGGCAAACTATTTTGAATCTCTTAATGCACTACAAAATATAAAAAAAAACATGATTTTCCAGCTTGAATTGGTTTTGATCATTTAATAAAAATCGCTTATTTGTGTATCTATATTTGTATAACATGCGAGCTGCGTTTCCCAAAATCATTGCGTTCACTGTTCTCTATGATCAGCTGAAGCTCACGAGGCTTCTGGGAAAATTCTGCTCTGACTATATTTAAATTAGTGCATAAAATATTTTGAATCTACTTGATGACAGAGGCTGTTCGTCTAATTCTGTGATTCCCAAACTGCAGGGGGTTCGTGAGTAAATCGTTTATTAAACCATACAAACGTAAAATTAACTTTACCTACGTGTGAACCCTCCAAAAACGTGAGCTAAGGGTCGTTATAAGGCACAACGTTTCAACAATTGCATCTAAATCTCCTTTTTAAGCTAATTCAGGGCAAATACATTAATATTGAGACTAAGAAATCTAGTTGTTGAACGGAGATCCTGAACCTGTGACACTCATTTGATTGCTGATGATTGAGGTTTATGGCAGCAAAAATAACCGTAACGGCTCTTGTTTTGAGTTGTACCCATCAGACTTTGAGGTTTGTGGTTTTCTGTTGATGATAACAGTCATACACCACAGGAGATGGTTAGAGGACACAGCTGAAGATGGGCATGAACACACAAAATTGCATCTGTTTGGAAGGGGGTTTGTGTTTTCTCTGCTTGACCTTTCGCCTGGTTCTCTTCTCCCTACAGTGTACCCAGAATTCCCTGGGCTTTTGCAATGGCTGAGGCCTGTGGCGTGATCCTCTGCTCTATTTGGCTGCTAGTTCTTCTGCTTCATAAACACAGGTAACCCACACGTGAATAATCCACCATAATGAATAATCCACCTTGCATATCATTTTTGCATAAATACTTCCTTGTAATCCAGGTTAAAATGCACACGTACGCTAGTGATGAAACCTTTGTTTCTGGTGAACACGTGATTTCAGTAACCGAGGCTTTGTTTTCTATCATGTGAACCCACGAACCAGTGGTTTAAGTTTTATAAACGTGTAGATATTTTAATGAGACATTTGTCAAATAAATAATATAAAATATATAATATAATATAATAATAATAATATAAAATATAATAATAAATATTTTAATAATAATTAAAATAATACTTATTATAAAGACACTTCATAGCTAATGGTATTAAATGATTTGGCGATTTAAAATGCTTTCATTAAAACTTTAAAAAGCTGTTTTAGGCATGTTTACTCTGTTCTGACCAGCATTTGGCGTTTCAAGCGCTTCAAAATCATTTTACGCGAGTCGTTTTGAAAAAAATCTTCATTTCTCCCATCACTAGTGTACGCAGTATGATTTTCTACGATTTTACACAATTGTCAGGCATCATAAAATAATTTTAATTTCAAGTATGTGTGGTTTGGGGTCCAAATAAAGTCATTTTAGAGTTGGAACAAGTCGTTATATTTGGCTACATTGTCTCCTGCATAATAATATGCACCAAGAAATTGTACACAATAAATGTTGTGTTTTAGAGACATGAGCTGGTTTCTCTTGAATCGTGAAGTTTACATGGACCCCTTTTGTTTCAGGTCGATCCTGTTGAGGCGCTTGTGTAGTCTGATGGGGACGGTGTTTATGCTGCGCTGCGTCACTATGTTTGTGACGTCTCTCTCTGTACCGGGTCAACACCTGCAGTGCACTGGGAAGGTACAGACACTTCATGATTTCATTCATTATTAGCTTTCCATCAACGCTGAGGTCATTGTGTGCATGCCATGTATACGATTAGATGTGTGTTTCTTGAATGCTACTTAAATCACTTGGGATGGAAGCACCTACCAAATGCATAAATGAAAATTGTGACGAGCTCAATGGGGAAAAATCCATCCATAAATGTTGATTAAACGTGTATTTCAAGTTTCAAATTCTTTGCAATACTGAAATATACAATTTTATACTGCAGATTATTATTTTGGCAGTGTTAGTTTCTGTATAGAATAAAAATGGTAAGTAATACTGTGTTTAAGACTCAAAGTTGACTTGAATTGAATTTGCTTGAATGTGGCTGTGAAACGATTAATCGCGATTAATCGCATCCAAAATAAAAGTTTGTTTATATTATATATGTGTGTGTTATTTTGTATATATAAATACAAACACGTGCATGTATATATTTAAGAAATATTTGCATTTAAATACTTTATATATATATATATATATATATATATATATATACAAAATGTATATTATACATAAATGTAAATATTTGATGTAATAATAACACATTTTTCTTAAATATATACATGCATATGTAACGTGTATTTATATACAAAATAATTATAAACACTACACACACATATATTATGTAAACAAACTTATTTTGGATGCGATTAATCGCGATTAATTGTTTCACAGCCCTAATATAAGAATTGTTTTTGCATTATAAATGTGAATATTGCTGTGAAGCGATTAATCGCATCCAAAATAAAAGTTTGTTTACATTATATATGTGTGTTAGTGTGTATAATTATTTTGTATATATAAATACAAACACATGCATGTATATATTTAAGAAATATTTGCCTTTAAATACTTTATATATATTTATACAAAATGTATATTATACATAAATATATATATATAAAGAATTGTTTTTGCATTATAAATGTGACGCAACACATTTTTTTCCTGTTATTATAATTTTTATTCTAATGACATTAAAAATAAGCATTAAACCGCACCAAAACGACAATCGCCATAGAGTTAAAATACTTTACAATTTTCTGATTGTCTACATGTATAATTACAGTAGTAATAACATAAATTATCCATAATTACATGCAACTAACCCTAAACCAAAGCCTAACCCTATAATGAGGACATGTATAATTACACTGACAAGGGCGCCTTAAAATAATCTGTGCAAACTCCACTGAAAATGAAATAATTTCCCCAAATCTCTGGATTAGTATGAATCTTTCCGTATGCATTTATTCGTCTCTCTCTCTCTTTGTGTGTGTGTCAGATATATGGGGACATGTGGGCGAAGCTTCAGCGTGCGGTGGCCATATGGAGTGGGTTTGGCATGACCCTCACTGGAGTCCAGACGTGTGGAGATTACATGTTCAGCGGACACACCGTCGTTATCACCATGATCAACTTCTTCGTCACAGAATGTAAGTGCGCACACACACACACACACACCCTTTGATGCCAGTTTGTTTTCTGAGGAGTAGGTGTGTGACGGGATAATTTTCATATCACAATAATTACTGAGGCGGCATCACAGAGGACTGACTTGCTGTCCTCATTACAGGTTTAGGATCTATTTTCATATAACAAACACCTTTGAGTCTGAACATTCAAATACGAGTCAAGTCGCCTTTATTTATAAAGTGCTTTATACATATATAAATACAATAGGACTATACACAAAAATGAATAGCAAATGTTTCAAACTGATTAAAGTGCAAAAGAACTACAAAGAATACGTTAACCGGCTGATATTCCTAAAATGCTTCATTGTAAAAATCGAAATAATTCATAATAAGGAATTATTACCGTATTATTCCGAATATAAGACAATGTTTTTGTCTTGGAAATACATCTGAAAAGATGGGGTTGTGTTATATCCGGGATCTAGACTGTGAATAATACACCCGCAACAACATGGAGCGCCGAGTGTTTCCCAGGACTGATAAACACAGCGAAGTCATCGAACAACTCGCATTAAAGGAGTAGTTCACTTTTAAAAAAACTTTTGCTGATAATTTACTCGCCCCCATGTCATCCAAGATGTCCACGTCTTTCTTTCTTCAGTCGAAAAGAAATGAAGGTTTTTGATAAACATTCCAGGATTTTCTCCATATAATGGACTTCAATGGGGTCCAAACGGTTCAAGGTCCAAATGAGAGTTTCAGTGCAGCTTCAAAGGGCTTTAAACGACACCAGACGATGAATAAGGGTTTTATCTAGCGAAACGAGCGTCCATTTAAAAAATAAATAACAAAGTTTAAGTTTTATAAGCACAAATGCTCGCCTTGCTCTGTTCTGTGATGCGCGTTTTTGACTCTCCTGTTCGAAATGAACGAATCTTTTTTCGAGTCATTTGGTTGATTCAACGAACGAAATGAACAAAATGACTCGAAAAAAAATTCGTTCATTTTGATGAATGAGTTCGAACGGAGAGTCATGATCACAGAACAGAGCAAGGCGAGCATTTTATGTAAAGCGCTTTGAGTGCCCTGAAAATCTCTATATGAATGTAACAAATTATTATTTATTTTTATTGTTATTCACATACCCTCTCTCTCTCTCTCACACACAGATACGCCGCGCAGCTGGAACTTCATCCACACGCTGTCGTGGGTCCTGAACCTGTTCGGGATCTTCTTCATCCTGGCGGCTCACGAGCATTACTCCATCGACGTCTTCATCGCGTTCTACATCACTACCAGACTCTTCCTGTACTACCACACGCTGGCCAACACACGCGCGTACCAGCAGAGCCGCCGCGCGCGCATCTGGTTCCCCATGTTCTCCTTCTTCGAGTGCAACGTGAACGGACCCGTGCCGAACGAATACTGCTGGCCCTTCACTCGCCCCACGCTCCTCAAGCGGCTCATACGCTGAGCGCACACACACTTGTACTGTGAATCTTGCGTTGCCATGATGTAGAGGAGGCCAAACCCCGACTCTGACCCCTCGGTTTAACCACACATCAACAATGCCGGGCTTTAAAGGGATTTCTGTGGCCGTTACTGTGGATAACGGCTCATTATTCTTATATTTTATGTCGGACACTAAAACTACTAAACTGGAACTATAGAAGTCTTGCTTTTCCCGCTGACAGGGAAACTCAGGCCTCTTAAAGTCGGCAGTATTCATTTCCCCTAGTTTCATAACAGTAGACGCTTGATGTCGTAAACTCCTCATTTCTCCCAAAGACATTTCAACATTTAAAGGAACTGACATGATCAACCTTTGAAGCAATATTGAACATCTTAATGCTCTGTAAAGATCTCTGTGTGAAACCGTATGGTTTTAATTCTACTATGATTGTTGCATAGGTCTTATTGCCATTTGTTGTTGCTATTTTCATAGTGCGGATTTTGTTTTGGCAGTATTACTATCTCTGTATAGAATGACAAAATGAAAATAATGTGTTTAAGACTTAAAATTGTCACCTGTGTTTGAGTGAATCTCACAAAATATGGCAAGGTCATATTTCACATACACACAAAAAAATATATAGACACACACACTATATGTTATATAAATAAATATATTTATATTATATATATGTTGTATACACACTTTTTCTGCAAAAAGAATATGTCTTTATACTTTATGCAAAAAAATGATTTATGGAAAAATTATTTGTAATATATAATTTGTATTTTTATGGTTTATTTTTGCATTATGACATTTATTTATTATGTTGTACTGTTCAATGGATATTCTAAATGGATAACCAAGACAGCAAACATTGCAAGGTAACACATTACAATAAGGTTCATTAGTTAATGGGAACTAAGAATGAACAATACTTATTCTGCATTTATTAATCTTAGTCAATATTAATTATTAAAATCAAAGGTTGTTAACACTAGTTAATGCACTGAACTAACATGAGCAAACAATCAACTACTGTATTTTTATAAACATTAGCAGAGATTAATAAATACCGTAACTAATATATTAGGCTACTCATGGTTAGTTCATAATAAACTAATGAACCTTGTTTTAAAGTGTTACCGATTGCAAGAATGTTTAAATAGTTTACAAATGTAATATGTATTATTTTAAAAGTAAAGTATGACTTGGACATGTTCCTGACAGGTTTTGTGAGATTCACTCTCAGATTTGTCGTCGTTTACTGTACATTTTTCCCATTTTTAAAGAGTGTTTTGAAAAGTAAATCTCGCCAAACTTTTTCTAACAGGATCATTCCAGTTGCCAATGGTACGCCTCTTAGTCTTTATACAAACTTTTGTTTCATTGATGATCTGATTTATTTTCAGATTTTCTGTTTATGAGGGTATTTGTTACTTTTGAACGTTTACAAAAAAAAGTATGTAACTGATGGTAAAAACAGAAAGATCTCGTCTTATCTCATGTCTTAATGGAAGTTTAAATGGTGAACCGTGTTTTATCATAATCAGGGCTAGTTTTGATGAGGTTTTCTGTGTTAGGTCATTAGAATTTTAATTTGGTGTATTTATAGATCTCTATGAGCACAGAGGATTGAGTGACCTCGAGTGTTTTGTAGAGATAAAGAATTCAACAGTGGTATTATAATGCTATTATCCGTTTAAAACGTCTCTTAACATTTCTCTTCTTTGAAGTGTGCAACACTAAATCAAAAGCATTAAATTACAGAAAACATTGGGAATGAGGCTTTAATTTGCCATATATTTAATATACATAATTTAAAAATGGTTTAAACACTCTGTATGCTGCGAGTATCTGCTCATCATCTGTAGATAATTTCACTGTGAAGTGCTTGAAAATGTCATTCAGCCTCTTATGGACTTTTGTTAAGGCTGAAAAAATGAAGGGGAATGGTATATTGTGTTCTGGTGGATACAAGTGAGATTCGGAATGGTCTAAATTTGTTTGTCTGCCATCATTAATAAAATTTACAAATTCAGAAAAGTGTCCTTTGTGTTCCCGTTATTTTAGGTTTTTAATGACACAATTAATTACATTAATACTTTTAGAATATAAAGTAAATGTCAGAAAATTAAATAGTTTACGGAAAATGCTGCTGAGGCTATGATTTAGGTCAGGCATTATTCGCGGCAGATCTCAGAGGTCCTGATGCTGCTGTTGTGTTAGCCGTTAGCGTTAGCATTACTCGAGTCTCCTTCATCTGTCGCCGGTGAGCCGTGGCCCGGTTCTGCTGCACAGGTTCGACCTGCAATCTCTGGTTAGTGCAGTTTAAACCTTTAAAACTCTCCTGTCTCTGCGTTTAATGCTCATGTGAGGCTAGCTGGGCTTCAAAATTAACAGATCCGGAAGGTTCGAACCGAAACCTTGCGCTCCTCCAGGCCAGGCTCGGTTCGGTTCGGTTCTGTCCGGCCAGAGAGTGACGGATGACCGGCAGATTTTGTTTTTAATTTATTTGCCGGTTGCGTATATGCTTGCTTATCTCTATAAAATTAAACTTTGCTATTAAGTTAGTCTCTTAATATGTTTGTGATTATTTTTTCTTCTATAGCTTGCTTTTATAAATAAAACAATTATATCAGAAATTATTTTTAACTGCTTTTTTTGTAACGTTACGTGTAACAAATATACATGGACATGTATTAACAATAATAATAATACATTTAGAATATACGGTCAACGTCATACGTTGTCTATTTAAAATAATTTATTATGTTCTCTAAATTAATTTTTGTTATTAGGCCTATAATTTAAAATCTAATATGTTCGTAATTAAGAAAATTACTGACAGCAGACATTTTGCCTTATTTGAATATTGTCCTCTAGTGTTGTTTTACCAAATAAAACCTAATCAAAATATTTCTGTTTATATAGTTAATGATTTGTTCTTGAATTCCAGTCTGATTGAGTTAATGAACTACAGACACTTCAGTGGAGATTTCTTTAAGACTGCAAGGGAAGCCCAGCTTCCCCTATAATGTCAAACAAATAATGATCAAATGTGTACTATTGTGTTAACATTTTAATGAGTAAAAATGCGTTAGAACACGGTAATCTCGAAGACGAGTTCGTTCAGAATAAGCAACAAATAGCAGGTCGGCTGACTTGATCTCCTTCTCATGCAGCGCCTCCTGTAGCCCGTCACAGTGCATGCTTTTTTCTATGGCATTTCCCCATTGAAGCTCGGCGTCCATTGATTTCAATGGGGCTGCTTTGAACAGTTTTTTTCAGTGCTGTTAAAGTAGACGGTCATTGGATAAATGCTGCGATTATGTCCCGCCCACGGACGCCGGGCGTCTCTGGGGTTAATAGGGAAGTGGGCTGGCCTGGCGTCCGGGCGTCCGCGTGATGATTGGAGGATTGCATCTCCTTTTGATTGACAGTGATTTCACCCAATAAAAAAATCGCTCACGCGGAAGCTAGTTTAAAGACTTCGTGCTCAGTCTCGTCGCGAATTTTGTGTGTATTTTACTCGAAAGACGAACTACTGTAACATATTTCTTAGTATTTGCAATTTTCATCAGATATTTCACAGTTCAACCTAATTACCACATTTCTTCCGTCGATGTCAGGTGTCTTGTTACATGTGCGGGCGTGGTGTTTGAATCACGGCACATCTGTCTAGTTTGGTTTCACTTTTGTGTTGGGATTCGGACATGCATTCTCCGCGTGTTTGTTTTCGGTTGTGAGTGCACAGGATATGGCGCTCGGAATGTTCCATTCGGCGACGAGACTGACAAGCAAGACAGATAACACACGTGAATACGTGCGTGTACGTCTCCATTTGTTTTATATGGAGACGTACACGCAAATATCACGTCACGTAAACGCGTCAATAACGTGTAGCTGTTGATCTATGCAGACGTCACGGCGGCGTCACGTTAAAAGTTTAACGTGTGGATTACGTCTGCACGTCTGCACGTCTGCCCGTCTGCACGTCTGCCCGTCTGAACGTCTGCCCGTCTGCACGTCTGCCCGTCTGCACGTCTGAACGTCTGCACGTCTGCCACAATCTAAGTTTACAAACAAGACTTATTTTGGCACATTTTATGTAGGACTATGATACACTTATTTTTATAATGCTGAATGTCTGGTAATGTACCATACATTTGGTATCCCAATGATGTAACTTTTTAATAAAAGTCTATGGCATGTATTTTGATTATTCGATCTTCGGAGATAAAAAAATAAAATGGGCTAAAAAAAAATTCAGAAAAACTGAGTCTTATCATTATATATTAGTGTGTTTCAGATGTGTTAATGCTCTGCAGCAAGCCAGCAACAGTCTGCATGCCTCAAGTTCACTCATGCTGCATCCAGCATTAATTAACCAGAAACCATTTTAGAGTTTATTGGATTTTAAACTAAAATTAGTTAGCCTGTGATTGCTTGGATCAGGCTACTGCTATTCTTATTCTGAACAAGTAATTAATCATTCAAATTAAAAAATGTTTTAACATAAATGTACTATTTAATAGAGCTACAACACTAAAGTTTTTATAAAGCCTATAAATGTCGTCTAGTCATACTACACATTTTTTGCTACCGTTGAGAGCATACAAAAATCTCGCCCAAGTCAGGCAAAACAGTTGACAGCCCATATAAATACAGTAAGAGGAGCAAACACTGCATAGTTTTCACCAGCAGGAAAAACAAACACTTTAAACAGAATAAGATGAGATGAACACTTTAATCAGTAGGTGGCAGCAGAGCAGCATTTATTTGACCATCTCCACTTTCTAAATAGGAAATTACTGACCCACAAAACAGTTTGGATTCACTCTTTCCATTTATGACAAACAAAACTATTTTATTTAAAGTGTGAATAGATTATAAAGAAAGAGAACAAAGTATGCTCTTTTTATTTAGCGACTGATGGAACTCCTGCGAAAACTCCTCTGATAATAAATAAATTGTCTATAGCCGACAATCAAACATTTAGGCTGTGTAAACCTCACACTGCTGGTTATAGCTATCCTGAAAATTGACATTAACTGTAAACTTATTCCTCAAATCTAGTTGTAATATTGCTCAATGATCAAAAAGGATGTTGATTCAGGAACATTGTACTTCATGAAATCATGTTCATCCATTCACTAAATCCCTTTGCACATACTGCCTTCAATGTCATTTTACAGTTTTTCTCAGTCACTTTGGTAGTTTCTTGAATCATCCTTAAGTTTTGCAAACCAGTAAATGCATTTCTCAAAATAATTAATAGCAGTCCATGGATTGCCTGCAAAAGCCTGTACCTCCTCAAATCCTTAGTTCATCTCTCAAAAGTGGTATTTATGTCAATGAACATATCAGTACCATTGAATAGTCCTTGTGTATTTGCTCACAAACAAGATATTCAAAATGCTTATTGATGTTGTCGATATGAAATTGTACTTGTTCAGTATTTCCCAGATATCCAGATGAAGCTTCATGAGATGCACCTCTGAGCTACTTCAGAGAACTGGTTGATCATTGGTTGATTTAATGCTTTACATTCCCCTTCATTGGTGAAATGCAAAATTTATAGCCAAGAAATGCTTGCTGTCATTAAAACATTAAAATGTAGCATGTCATTGGAACCAATAACGGCATATATATTTAGGCTAGCTATATTTCAATTTATAACACAGTCACTTTAAATTCACATAATGTTTAACTGGGTAACATAATTAGGAAAATATCAACCCGCAATATATGAAAATTAACTGCCAATTGAGACCAAAAGTTGAGAAAAAAATACCAAGTAAAAAACACATTTGTAAATATTTATTTTAATATTTCTGTAATGAGCAGTCTTTAGCTTTTGAAAAAATCATTAGAAAACCAGAATGCCTGTAAATAAACTATATGGTAAAGACATTTCACACAATAAAAAAAAAATTGTTCCAAACATCACCACAGCAGAACAATTGCAATTGTCTTAAAGGAGTAGTTCTGTGGATATTAAATATATAGCCTCTTTTTTTTTTTTTTTTTGAAAGAATAGTTTGAACATTAACCAGTAATGTCAATAGAACAGTGCCTTGCCGCCATCTACTGGCGGTTTTATATTTATAATTAGTAGTTTCATATTTGTTTGGCCGAGCTCCTTTATTTCGGGATTTAGGCTACAACTCGTTATAACGATTTTTTTATAACATAGAATTTCAGAATATAATTCCACCCACTGCCACTCTACTATATCTATATTTTTTGTATTATTGCCTGTATAGCCTATTCCCATGCTCGTGCATAATTGATACAAAACGAAATTCACTTTAAAGAAAGTCTTTCTACAAAACAAAACTTAATGAAGTGGTCAACATCATGTCTGACCCACTTGTCTCCCGTCATATCGCATCCTATATGTTGCTCTTACTCATGCTGTTCACTGTTCATAATCAACATAAATGAAAATTAAATAACAAAAGCCTATTGTAATATTTAGACAAATGTGAAACTGAGCGGATATTGAGCGGACAGTCACGTGAAAAGTAACTTGAAACTTGTTTTTAAATGGGAAGCACGTCTTGGTTCACCCTCCGCCTGTCAGAAAGATAGGCTATGCTATAGGATATGCTTTATTACACAAAACGAAACATTGAAACATTATTATATTTATAATGCTGTGGTCTAGTTTGTATGATGGACTATCTACTTCAGTAATAATAGGCCGGTGAGAAGTCTGTTTCTCAGATCATAATAAAAAAATACTTGGCCCCCTTATATGAAAACGAAATGAGCTAGGCTACAACATAGTCCTAACAACGATAGAAACCCACAACTTAAGACGGATCGCCATTCAGTCATTGGCTGAATAATAATAATTAAAAAAAAGCTGAATGGAGATAGCCTAGCTCCAGACGTTAAGACGTGCAGACGTTAAGACGGGCAGACGTCCAGAAAGGCAGTCGTTAAAACGTACAGACGTTCTCCACACGCACGTTAACACGTCTTTAAGCTTGGCTAGGAATCGAATGACACAAAGCGAGCGCCATACAGGATGACCTTATGGTCGTACTCATGCGTAACGTTAGCGTTCTGTCTTGTCGTGTTCGCTCTGTTCAGTGTGTTGTGTATTGTGTAGCACATGGTTTGTGTTTACATCGGCCGCGTGCTTTCATGTCATGTTTTGTCTTGTGCTGTGTAGCTTGTGTTTTAAACTAGCTGTGTGCTTTCATGTTGTCATGTTCTGTGTGAACACGTGTCTTATGAGTGTTCTCATCGTTCTTCAGGTCTCATTTTGTGTGAGCACAATTGCTTTTTAATTTGTTTTATTGGTCATGTGTTTTTGTCATGTTTGGTATGAGCACATGGCTTGTGCTTGTCATGTGTTTGTTGTGCCATATGTGCTTTCCTGTCATTGTGACTCCCATCTTGTTTCCTGATTATTAGTTATTTTGCCCCACCTGTCCTCCCTCGTTACCTGCCTTTTTTGCTCCCAATTTATTCCCCTTGGTTTTTTTTGTTGTTTTTATCAATAAAATAAAGCCCATCGAGTCCTCGCTCTTTTCACCATCCCCACACCTGACAGTCGAGTTTAAAAAAAAAGAAGAAAAAAGAAGAGCTTCCCCTCTTTGAAAGACCAGCAGCCGCCACTGAGACACTTGTATGTTTTTATAATACGGTGCTGTAATTATGTAATACAGTTTTGTATAGAAAACATATGTCTTTGTTTTCATAGATTGATAAAATAATTCAGTAAAATTAATGACATTCTGGAAATGAAAGGGACTGTTGGATGCATTGCATTGTGGGATTCTTTGTGAATACAGCATATTCCTGCAGGGCTTGTTTGTTCTGTACTGATCTCGAAGGTGTGTGTGTTTACTCTGACCACACCTGATCTAAGGATTCATAATGAAACTCTCACCACATGATCCAACCAGTCACAGAAACGTCTGTGGGATTGTTTTAGCCGTTTCACTTCCTATTCAGTTCCTCAACAACACATGATTTGAGGAATCGTTGATGTCTGGAGCACAAACGTTGCTGGACGACACACACTCGTGCTCCTACATGACCTTTTATGCAATGTGTAATAGAGCTGTTTGTGAATGTAAAAGGTCTGCAAAGTTTCAAAGATAAATTGACTCTGAACTGCTTGAAACGAGTCGTCAGTAATTCAGTCTCACTTCCTGCTGAATCTAGGTTGGTAACTAATTTGCATAATGCAAATCTCTGGTCTTGATTGGCTGGACGGCATCTTTTAGCCCCGCCCTCAAACACTGTAGTGTATCTGAGACTGGAAGAGTTCGGCTCGTGTTGTTCATGACCCACGCCAAAAACACGCCATCGTCACTGTTCGTATCACTGTGATCAAGAGCTGAGATTCACATATGATAATGAGCACTTTGATTCCAACCAATCACAGCAGACAGAGCCGAGCAGCTCTCAGAGAGGCGGGGTTTAGAGAGACTGAATCTGCAGATGAAGCGTTTCAGACGCTGAGAGAAAAGAGCTGATGCCGCAGTGTATTATGGGAATATTAAAGTGTTTTAGACCTTAAATGCATGTAAATATATTGCAGGAGACTCCAAAACAACTTTAGGAACATAATAAAGGCACTTTAAAACCTTTTGCTAGAGGTTTCATCACATCACTAACATTGTTTTTAATCACGTTTTCAGATAAAATGGCTGTTCCTCCAGCGTACGCAGACCTGGGAAAGGCTGCAAAGGACGTCTTCAATAAGGGCTACGGTAACGCTCTCTACTAAAATGTATTTAATTAATCTAAACATGCATATCGTGTCATATTTTCTTGTGTCTTTTCGAATGGAAAAGGTTTTGGAATGGTGAAGCTTGACGTCAAAACCAAGTCTGCTAACGGTGTGGTACGTGCTCAGATTTGTGTTCTTAATTGTGCACAATTCATCCATGATCATTATTTGAGTGTAATGACCTTACCTGACCTTACCTGTTGTATAATACAATATTGTCTCTTTTTTCCTCATCAGGAGTTTAAAACATGTGGCACGTCTAACATGGACTCAAACAAGGTCAGTGGGAACCTGGAGACCAAGTATAAATGGGCCGAGTACGGACTGACCTTCACGGAGAAGTGGAACACGGACAATACGCTGGGCACGGAGATCACCGTCGAGGACCAGGTGCAGACTTTATTTTTATTTCATTTATTTAACCAGCCAACTCACCTTAGAGCAAGTTCTTATTTTCAACGACAGCCTGGCCGGAGAATTGAGATCTCCTGAAAGATAAGAGAATAACTGTGTTATGGAAAAAAATGAATATGATGATTTTCAGGCCTGGAAAAGTGAATCCCAGTCAGAAGTTTGGAATTATTAAAGGGATAGTTCACTTTGAAATTAATTTTTGATATGTTTTATCTTGCCCAAGATGTAGGTGTCTTTGTTTCCGTGGTATTTTGATATTTTTCGGTCAAACCGTTCTTGTCTGTCAGTCATATAATGGAGGTCTATGGTCACCACCTCAAAGAGCATGCACAGAGAAGTCCAGATTAAACATGATTTAATGACTTGTAAATGGAAGTACACATTGATGCAGTAAAACAGTAAAATCATCTGTTTTCTATGTGAATATATTAGTCAAGTGTTTTTTATTCCTGTGAGCAAAGCTGTATTTCCAGCATCATTACTCCAGTCTTCAGTGTCACATGATCCTTCACAAATCACTCTAATATGAGGATCTGATGCTCAGGAAACACTTATGATTATTATCAATGTGAGCATGAGAAACTTCTTTAAAAACATTTTTAAATATCCCAAACATATGTTTTTATTGTAAAAAGATTGCATCACTTTCTACCTTTAACCCTTTCAGCTCTAGTGTCTAGCCGATTTGCAAATCTACCGTAAAATCCAAATCAAGTCATTTAAAAGCTTAGAATCTGGATTACAAATGACAAATCTTTTTGCACAATTTCATTCAAATCCTTTTATAATAACGATAATAGGAATCTGAAAACATCACACAGTTCAGAGATGTAAGATATCATTGGAAAGGTCTCGTCCTGTAGAATACAAGCACGTTTCTTGTATGCGATGGTTTTCCTATGAAGCCGTCGAACGCAGAGGTTTGTGCAGCTCTAATAACCGTATTTTGTGTTTCACAGATCACCAAAGGACTGAAGCTGACCTTTGACACGACCTTCTCACCCAACACTGGGTATGATGACTTAAATGCCACGTCTTACGTCAAGTCACTTTTATTTATATAGCTCTTTTTATAATACAGAGTGTTTCAAGGAGGCTTTACAGAGATAACAGGAAAATAATGCAACAAAGTTTGTTTCCAGAAGAACATAGCGTCACAGTCCAAGTTCAGTGATGGTTCATTTTTGTTTAATTTTTTTTTATTATTTAGTTAATTTATGTATATATAGCCACTCTGGAGTAAACCGTGATGTCATCGTCCAGCTCAGTTCAGTTCTTATATAATGGTGTCAATGCAGGCAGATCAATAATATTGTGGAATATTAAATGAAATGTCCCTAACTAAGCATCCAAAAGCCAATGGTGTCAAAGGTGACTTCAAGGGATAGTTCACGCAAAATGTAAACTCTGTCAGTAATGACTCTCCCTCATGTTGTTCCCCGTAAGACTTTCGTTCATCTTCAGAACACAAATGAAGATATTTCTGATTAAATCTGAGAGCGGTCTCACTCCTCCATAGGCTTCTATTGTAATTGAAACTTGCCGGAAAAGTTATTAAAGACATCGTTAAAATAGTCTGAGTGACTACAGCGGCTCAATCTTAAGTTTATCAAGCCACGAGTATACTTTCTGTGCGCAAAAAACACAAAAATAACGACTTTATTCAACTATTTCTGTTCTTAAAATTTAAAATCTAATAATAAAAGAAAAACTATTTCTGTTCTTCTGTGTGGGCCTCGAGTGAGTTCCCGTAGTGTAACAGCGCAGCGCTTCTGGGTCGTAGGTCAGTTTAAGCATCGTGAGCTTTAGATGTGGTGATTTTAACGTTCATTTGTGTTATTATAATAGCAAGAAGAGTGGCAAGGTGAAGTCGGCCTATAAGCGCGAGTACCTGAACGTGGGCTGCGATGTGGACTTTGACTTCGCTGGTCCCGCGGTGCACGGCGCGGCTGTGCTGGCGTTCGAGGGCTGGCTCGCCGGCTACCAGATGACCTTTGACACCGCCAAGTCCAAAATGACTCGCAGCAACTTTGCAATCGGATACAAGACGGGAGACTTCCAGCTGCATACTAATGTGTAAGTTCTGCTTAAGCAATCCATTATTATTTATTTAATAATCATATTATGCATAATAATCATATAATAATTCATATTACATATCAATTTACAATAATAAATAATTATTTATTATAATTTTAAGAATAGCTAAAAATAATATGTATGATTAATAACTAAATATTTACTAAATAATAATAATGAAAACGATTTATATTTACTTATTTTATATTAATTATAATAAATATAAATAATAATATTATATTTAAAGTAATAAAAATTATTATTATTATTTGTAAACCATAATTATAATATCATTAATAATTATTATTTAGAATAATCTTATAATAATGATTTTTAAATTAAATTGAATTAAATATAATTAATACATAACGTTATTATTTTCTACCTATTATAATTGGAAAGAATAATTAATGATGATGATGATGATGATAATAACTATAATTATTATTATTATTATTAATTACTTATTTCGAATAATTATATATATATGTGTGTGTGCGTGTGTTTAATGTGTATTTATCACAGTGTTTATGTTGATTTGAAACATATGCACACTCAAAACCATGATACAGCAATTGATCAGTTTCTGTGTGTAAAACTGCAGAGTGTTTGTGTGTCTGTGGTGTAGGAATGATGGGACAGAGTTTGGCGGCTCTATTTATCAGAAAGTGAACGATGACCTGGAGACGGCAGTGAATCTGTCCTGGACCGCGGGGAACAGCAGCACACGCTTCGGCATCGCAGCCAAATACATGCTGGACTCCAGCTCCTCCATCAGTGTGAGTGTCTCTGAGCCAATCAAAACTCAGATAATCTGGGCTTCACTAGAGATCTCCATGATGGGCTCTTCTAGTGTAGACAGCCGCTCATTATAAAAAGAGCAATACATTTTTTGTTGTTGCATCGCTCCACTCACATCTGATGTATGCTGCAGGTTCTTCACAGCTTTCCTCATATATATATATATATATATATATATATATATACAGTATATATATATATAATCCTGTGTTTCTGATGTTTTTGCAGCTGATCTGCTGGCGTTTACATTTCGATCATTTGTGGGATATATTTCACAATTTGAACTCAATTTTAATTTACTTTCACCTTAGGACCATTACAAATTACTTTTGAACTTTTAAATTTGCTTATTTATAGTATATAAATGGCTTTCTCCAAATAACTGATGGAAAATAAAAGTGAGATTGTGTTGTTGGACTACAGGAATCATGACTCTGCCTGTAAGTCATTTAACAGCATCTCTGTATTCCTCTCAGGCGAAAGTCAATAATTCCAGCATGGTTGGGATCGGCTACACTCAGACCCTCAGACCAGGTAAGTGTCTGTGTGTGTGTGGGAGTGTTATACGAATCGCTCCATCCAGATTATTTATTTAGTCTTTTTGTATAAAATACTTTTCTTTTTGATTTTGCAGATTTTTATTTTATTTTTATTTTGTCTAACATATTTAGTTTTAATATTGTTTTGTTTTTTTATGTTTTGTTTAAAATATATTTATTTTATAAATATATTTTAAATATATTTATATAAAATATTTTTTTATATAAGCATTACATTTTTTTGTATTTAATTTCAATTTTATTTTGTATAATATATATATATTATGCTTTAAATTTGTGTTGTAACATTATTATTGTTTTATTTCATATTTTCTAATAAGCAGTAGTGCAGCATTATTGTAACCGCAAGCATGCAGTGCTTTAATACGGACAGTGTTCATCATACTCTATATATGCAGCGTGAGCGCTGAAATGTATATCTGGGTAAAATATCATTAAATTAAGCATGATTGAAAATTAAAACCAAATAGTAAAGTATTTTTGTACAGAATATGACTTCTAATTTCTTCTCTTTTGATTTTGGGATAAATGTGAGTCGGACATGAGTTTGTCCCGTGCGACGCTTGCGTGCTGATGTGTGTGTGTTTGTGTGTGTGTGTGCAGGAGTGAAGCTAACCCTTTCTGCTCTGGTTGATGGGAAGAGCATTAACGCTGGAGGTCATAAACTGGGTCTGGGACTGGAACTGGACGCATAGTGTGTGTGTGTGTGTGTGTGTGTATCTCTGAAGAGTCTCATATCTCCTCACACAGACGACGGTCACACAAACATAACCGTCGTCTCTTATTTATTTGCACGGTCGATATTTCTCTCCAAACCAGCGCTTTCAATGTGTGTGCTTTTCTGTACGGGTGATTTTTTTTTTTTTTTTTTTTTTTTTTTTTATTAGCAGGAATACTTAACCAAAAAATGTAATTGTTATTATTTGCTCTTCCTCATGTTGTTGCAAACCTCTATGCTGCTTTATGATGACTTTCGACAAATCTTTATGCAGCTCTTTTCTATACAACTAAGTGACCAACACTGTCAAGCTAAAAAAAAAACACATTAAAAACACAATTTAAAATAATAAAGTCTTCTAAAACCTTATGATATCTTTGTGTGAACAACATATTGTGAAAAGAAATGACTTTTTGGAGCTTGACAGTTTTGAGCAGTTACGAACAGAAAAAGCTTCATAAAGGTTCACTACGATCAAGATGCTCGTAATACTCGCCCTGTAAATACTGGCAGAAGTCTAATGTTGGCCTGATCTTTTCCTTTACTGTTCCTCTGAATGTAAATGATGGTTTGCACATGAAGCTGCTGTGTGTGGTGTTCAGACGCTTGTGTTAGCTGATTTCTGCTGTTGTGCAGTTCTTCTCTCGCTGTATTCAGGCTTTATGGTGTTCGAACAGGTTTTCTGGTGAGATGTTTGGAGAGCTGACACACTCTCTCCAGAAACACTCACGAGGGACGACCAGAGCGTTTCCCTGCGAAACCGCACAATCACACCCGTGTGTGTGTCAAACCTTTGCAATAAAGTCCTTGTTTAACTACATTTCAAATTGTATGGTTATTTTATGATTCATGGCAACCTGTCATGACGAAATGCAGATAGCACAAGGCTGTTTACATCTGGAAGACGTATTTTAAACAGTGTTTGCTCATCTGCAAGACGTCTATAGGACGTTTCCTGCAGATGTCAAATAGACGTTTAGAAGATGTCTTTAAGATGTAATGATTTAGAATGCATGTTAAACTGACATCTTATAAACGTCTATTTGACATCTGACAGGAAACGTCCTAAATGTCTTGCAGATGAGCAAACACACTCTTAAAAATACGTCTTCCAGATGTAAATAGGACATCAAAATACCCTTGTGCTATCGGGGTATGGTTTTGTTCAGTTCGGCGAGACGGTCGAACCTCCTTAATCTCCTTACCCGTCGGCGAGACGGTTCGAAGGAGCCCGGTCTCCGATGGATATGTTAAGTTTTCGCCGAGATATTTGCATTTTCCCCCTCCGGATGGGCTTAGGGGGCCTGTATCTCTGGGGGTGGTCTCTTTCGAAAGGTCTCGGTCCGTTCTCCACTCGATAAAAATTTGGCGTCGAGACGTTGATTATTCTCCGAGATATTTGCGATTTTCATCCGAGCTCGTGGCGCCATTTCAGAGCGCGGCCGACGGTTTTCGGCTAATATCTCCGCGAATACTCCACCAAAAATGACGAAACCCATATGGTTTTGTTCAGTAGAGGTGTGCGATACCGCTAGATTTGGTATCGATCCGATACCAAGTAAATACCGGGCCAGTATCGCCGATACCAATACCGATACTTTTTAATAAATTAAGGTGGATGCCTCTTCAACCTAAATCTAAATAAATTTTCATGACTTTTGTTTTTGTGATTTGCATTTTGGGTTATTAATCAGTTAAAATAAAGTACTACAAAAGCTTTTGTTCAGAAACAACTTTTGGTTACTTCTGTTTTATTTAAACAAAGTTACGAAATTATTCACAAATATAAAAAATGTCAAAACAAATTCTCTTTTCAAGTAGCAAGTTAACAAAAAATGTTTCTCTTCTTTAGTGCATTTCTTTTCAGGATTTTTTTTTCTTAAATAAACAAAGTCAAGTTTTCCGTCTCTGATTGTGCTGCTGTAGACTAGAAATGCGCGGCCGCGCGCGCCTGACTGGTGGTAGTCCTGGAGCGCGCTAGTGGTGAGTCACGTGACGGTACAACACAGGAGAGGGGGACGAGAGCAGCACTAGAATTACAGAGAGCTTGCTCTGCTCTGTGACAGCAGCAGCATTTTGACAAACACGGTCAGGTCACAAAACGAGAGAAACTGAAACTTAAGTATCGATATTTTCGCGTTGGTATCGATCAATACCGATACCAACGTTGGTATCGATATTATCGATATTAGTATCGATCTGCCCACCTCTATTGTTCAGTTCGTCGAGACGGTTCGGAAGGAGCCCGGTCTCCGCCGGATACGTTGAGTTTTAACCGAGATATTTGTGTTTTTCGCCTCCGGGGGCCCACGAGGCTGGGGGTGGTCTCTTTCGAAAGCTCTAGGCCCGTTCTCCACTCGATAAAAAATTTGGCGTCGAGACGTTGATTTTTCTCCGAGATATTTGCGATTTTCTCCCGAGCTCGTGGCGCCATTTCAGAGCGCGGCCGACGGTTTTCGGCTATCTCCGCGAATACTCCACCAAAAATGACGAAACGCATATGGTTTTGTTCAGTTTGGCAAGACGGTTCGGAAGGAGCCCGGTCTCCGATGGATACGTTGAGTTTTCGCCGAGATATTTTCATTTTTCTCTTCCGGAGGGTCTTTGAGCGGCTGTATCTCGGGGCCCACGAGGCAAGCGGTCTCTTTCGAAAGGTCTCGGTCCGTTCTCCACTCGATAAAAATTTGGCGCCGAAACGTTGATTTTTCGCCGAGATATTTATATATCTGCGGATTAGAAGTTATCACAGTCACAGAGTGCATGCAGTTTTGGTCTTTAACCGCTAGAGGGCCAAAGGTGACCGTGTTAGATTTTAGTAATTTTGTTGTTTTTGTCAAACATGAACTAATACTGAAATACATAATTTACTAAAAACTTTGCTCAGACCTTTTTTTTGTAAAACTAAGATTTAAAATAATTATATTCAAACTGTATAAATATATAGGCATATATATTAGATTCCAGTGCCGTAATTTTTTTTTTATTGAAAAATTTAATACCACACATACATTGTACATTTACTTTTTTTTCTCGGTAACAATCAGTATTATGAACATTCGAGTACAAAACTTCATATTTATATGGTGAAACTTTAATTATCCCAGTGCATATCCTCAAACGAGCAACATGATTGATTAATGGTTTCTTTAGCGTGTAATGTTGGTTCATGTTAGATTTTGAACGCTAGCGTCAGGCCGTCACCCACGGGGAGCATGCTCAGGTTGACTCGCACGTCACGGTGGAGCTTCTTGTTCAGCTTATCGATGCTGATGGAGTCGACGTCGCCCTCTTCTGGGTTTACCACTCGACCACTCCACAGGACCTGAAGGAGAACAGCACTGTCATTCGGCCCTCCGCTAACAGACACGTCGGAAATCATGACGGGTTTTTTTTATTTTGCCTGAAATATTCCTTGCAATCACTTTTAAGTTGATTTAAGCTGATGACTCACATTATCTATAGCGATTATTCCTCCTTTCCTGACCAGCTGCAGGGATTTCTCATAGTAGTTGTCGTAGTTGACTTTGTCGGCGTCAATGAAGACGAAATCAAACGTCTCCGCTTGACCTGCAGCCAGAAGCTCATCTAATGACAAAAAACAGAAGAATACATTTTCATAGTCCACGTAAACACCGCGAAACCTATTGCTGCTCAGATCGGTTTAGTTTCGAGGTCGATCACATGCATGTTCATCATAACATCCTCAGCAAATTTCACATTTATGTTAGTGAAGAAAACAGGACGTTACTGTCACATGATCATCAAATACTTAATAATTGTACAATCTAAAGTGTTTACATAGAAAAGTGCAGTTTTAAAATGATGCATGTCAAGTTAATTGCAATTAACTTGAATCGCAATCTAAATGTTCACACTAAAGTCACAAAATAGAGATGCTAAAAAATGTATATTATTATTATTATAATTCACTTAAACTATTTTCGGTACGTGAAATAGACGTTTACTGAAACAAACAAACAAACAAACAAAAAAATTTCCAAAGCATCAATCTTCATTTGGTTTAACTTGATGTACAAAAATAACTAAAACTGGAATAAAATTAATAAAAAACTAAATAGAAATATTTAAAAAAAAAATATAAACAAAATGACTAAAACTGTAACTAAAAATAAAATAAATATTAGTAAAAACTACAATAGCATCTCAATGACTCTACTGTATACTTTCCACTCATTTTTTTGCTGTTCATCCCCCCAAAAAAAACAAAAAAAGCATCAGTGTGTCAGAAGTCATGTGATGTGAATGTAGTCTAAAGGTGATTTGGATGAGAAGAATTTCACAATGCTTGAATAAATCCAGATGTTACCGAGAGTTTGCAGCGCTGGCTTCAGACGCACGTCGATTTTCTGCTCAACACCAGCCTGAGAAGATTCCAGAACATCAGAGAACGATTATTAAATACATAATTATAATGTTTATGAACTGAAAATAATGCGATAGAGCCTCAAAGTGGTTAATATGATCTTACAAAAACTTCATTAATGATAATTCATAAAACAACAGTGCAGTGCAGAGAGTGATTCACTGAGAATCATAAATGATCAATTAATAAAAATCCCTATTTATAAATATAAATTAAAGTGACTATTCATTAGAGCAAACTGGGGTTAAACGTTGTTACATATTAACTGTGTTTAAAGTCTCATAAGTTTAAATATTAACGCACATAAAGGCGATGGTGAAGGTTTATGGTCTCTGATAAGAACAGATAAACTTTATTAACATGAACTCCAATATTAAACTATTAAATCCAGGATTTCCTTTTTTATTATTGAAAATGGCTCTGATAGTGAGGTTTATAATGATTATGTTTGCTTTTCATGCATTATTATTATTATTTATTTCACAATTTCAACATAAACTTGTGATGTTTGCATTAATGAGCAGGTTTGTTTTACTCGTTTTTTTTTTTTTTCATTACCTCAGTTTTGTTTATTCCATGTGTAATTTTTGCCTATTATTATTTAACTATTCGCAATTTCAACATAAAATTGTGAGGTTTGCATTTATGAGCAGGTTTATTTTCACTGAAACACCTCAGTATTTTGTGCACTTACACATAAAAATATATAAATATATTTGATTTGCAACATTAAAGCTGTTTTGGGGCTTTTCGAAGCCTAAGAAATAATAAACCAGCATTTATTATTATTATTATTATTATTATTATTATTAAATACAACATACAAATGAAAAGTAAACTACAACTGACGGCTTATCTTGTCTCATTTGATATTACTCACTCCCTTATAACTTTAAAAGTAACAAAACACAAAAAAATTATTTTTATTAACCTGTCAGATGTTACTCGGATAGTTATTAATATTGTGTTGTAGTTTATGAACGGTACAGTGGACCATCATGTGATAGGAAACCCTGAATGGTTTCAACAAATGTGGAAAAAATGAAAAGTTTCTTAATGCAATAAGACCAGGACCGAGCATTAAGTGTCAGTGTGATGTTGAGTGTGTGTGTGTGTGTGTGTGTGTGTGTGTGTGTGTAAATCACCAGCTCCCAGAAGGGTCTGCCGATGTTAATGAAGTCCTCGCTGACGTCACAAGCGATCAGTTTCCCGTCTTCAGGAAGAGTGAGAGCGATGCTCATGGCGTTATAGCCCGTGTACACACCTGAACACACACACACACACACACTGAGTTCAGCACACGTACAGTGTTTCACACAGTATTTCTAAAACACACATACCGATTTCAATGGCTTTCTCCGCTTTGATTAAGCGGGCTAGATTGGCCATGAACTGTGCCTGTTCGCAGGCCACCATGATCCCGTTCAGCTTGTGCTCCATCGTCCTCTGCAGAAACACAAACACTTGTTAATCACTCTTAAACATCTGTCTGTAGAGATACCTTTGAAATGACTTTTTTTAATAATCCATATTAAAGGGATAATTCATGCTTTTCATCTGAAAGAAGAATGTCATATATAGAACAGAATGCAATATGGCCGCCAGTGCGGATGTCGACCTCCATTGGCCAGCAGCGCCGACAAGACATCTAGCCTTTATTATGGATATCTATGGAGACTGTTGTCATGATGAGAGAAGAAGACACAGGAGGAGGAGGAAGAGTTTTACCAGCCGGAGTTTTTTGAGAGCCGGATGTTCCCGCAGGGAATTGTTCAGCAGGTACTGCATCACCGGATCATCTTTCCTTCCCACGTGGCTTTTGCCCGACGACATTCTGAGGAACTTAGATTTGCGTTTGCCTTAGAGAGAATAAATCAGAGAAAGAAATGACTTTTGGATATACTGTGTGTTATTTACACTAGTGTACATTTCATAAGACAACACCCTATTTTAATCTATATTTTTTTCTTTTTACAATTGTTTAATTATTATTATTATTTATTTGCAATTTCAACATGCAATTGTGATGTTTGCATTTATGAGCAGGTTGGTTTTCATTGAAATTACACATGCAATTTTATGATAATAATATTTATAAACCAGCATTTTTATTATTTGGGCTCCAAAATTTTGTTTTTAGGTTTTCTACTCAATAAAACAATACATATTTATTGTTAACAACTATTTTAGTTATACTTCGTTATTGTGTGCATTATCAAGGGAAGTCTTTCAAAAAGTGCTTTTAACAGAAGAAATTTCCCTTTAATTACAAAAGATTAGGGGGGGGGGGGGAAGTCAACACATGACATTTATTTTTCACAGGCAGATTTGAAAATCTATCGGCTCGTTTTATTTATTTTAATTAATTGGGAGCTGCGCCTTTAATTGCGGCTTTTTGAATCGAAGTACACGAACTTCCGGAAAGTTACACACGATTGACTTCTGCTTTAGTTTAGTTCTAAGGTTTCCTTACCCACATAATATCCCGCTATAAAAATCGATCCCAGCATCGCTGAGCCTATAAGCGCTTCTCTAGATAAATTATGAGATGACATTATTAATAATACAGCTGTCCAACTGAGGATCTTTACATCTGACTGAGGTGAGCGTGAACCAACAGACACACATGAACTCGGTTACCGTAAAACACAGTATATGAGCTCGGAATGAACGGGCTTGTGCTGAATGAGTGTTGTAATTGTTCTCGTAAAATTAGGAAATGTTTTGATGGAAGATGATTTTTGAGTAATATGAGGATTAAGGTATGCAAAGAGGTGTATTTGTGTAATAATGTAAGTAAACTCAACTGGTTTTTGTTGCGCTTAAACTCGGAGTATTACGTTACAAGGCGAGCGCCATCCAGATCACAAGACAGACACATGGATATTCTCCATTTATTATTTGTCATATTATTAAAAATCATTTAATGTAGGCTATTGACAGCCAGCGGTGGTGTGTAAGAATGTGTTATTTTAATGTAGCCTACTGTTATTTTCTCCATATTTATGTTTAAAATTCGTTTTTAAGCCTACACCGACGCGTGTAGTAAATAAACACGTAAACAATAATGCAGTGCTGATGTGCTTTGTATGGGTCATACATCGCGTTAAATCGCGTACAAAACCCGATGCATTGATAAAATAAGTAAAGTTCATTATTCGACACATGCATGAGTGTATAAACAAAGTATTATATCATCGATTATGTGCAGCTCGACAGACAGTATTCAGAAACGAAAGGTTATAACTCACTGTAACTTAGTAGTATGTGGTATATCTTCTCTGCTGCTGCTGATGATGATGATGATGGTGTTCTCCGTTTTTTCTGTAAAATGGCTCCACTTTTGGGGGAGGAGATTGTCAACTAAATCACAAATCATGAATATTAAACATGACACAATCCCTTTGTTTGAGAGCAAAGCTTTGATAAATGGATTAACGGTCAAGTCCAACTTCTGTTTTCATGTGTGTATAGCCAGTCATAGAAATTGCATTAAAAATTCATCTAATCATTCTCCTAATGATGAAGGTTAATGTTTTAATTAAACTCTTAAGGCCATTAAACTTGTAAAGCTTCAATGTATTAGTAAGTCGCTGTAGGCAAGCTTGAATCTGTGAATAAATCTAAGTTGGCTGGTTAGTGAATAGCATATTAGTTTGATGCAGATTGCATGTCTAAACTTAAGCCCACATTTAATCAAACATTTCAGGAAGCCAGTTTACTTACTGGCAGGTTCGAGAACCTGTAGTCAGTTTAATCAATAATATAATGATAACGATAGAGGATAGTTATTGTGAACTTGATGTGGCTGTAGTTCCTCATATTGACCAGCATGTGGCGCTCTACTCTAATACATCTGAAATAGGACTGACTGGAGGCTCAGCAATTTGCATTTACTGTATTGTGATCGTGACCTCTTTTCATTTGTTGATTCATAAGCAAAGCCTTAAACCTAAACTCACCTCACACTTATCCGTTTGCTGATACAATATCCGTTTGCTGATACACACCGATCTTTACATCTGAAAATGATCTTTCATATTTAGTAAAAAAGTTTGGGGTCAGTACATTTTTTTTTAGTTTAAAGAAATTAATACTTTGATTCAGCAGGAACTGAAAAAATGTATTGATTTTCTTTCTTTTCATTGATTAAAAAAGTATCACGTTTTCCACAAAAATATTAAGCAGCTCAACATTGGTATTAATCATAAATGTTTCTTGAGCATCAGATCATCATAATATACTGATTTCTGAAGGATCATGTGACACTTTTTCTGCTAAAAATTCAGCTTTGATCACAGGAATAAATTACAGCTTCAATATTCATATAGAAAACACTTAAATTTGTAATAAAATTTCACAATTTGTAGTGTACTTTTGATCAAATAAGTGCAGCAGAAGAGAGGAGTGGAGAGTTTTATTTAAGGCCAGAATAATGAATTATGACATAAAAATTTAAAGTAATGAGAATAAAAGTCAAAATTAGGACAAGTCAAACTTGACATCTAATTGACGTATAATTTCAATTTCAAAGTCATTAAGTCATAATTTCAATGTAGTACTTTTATGATGTTGAATATTCAGAAATAAATTACAGCTTTAAGCTTCATGGTTGTAATAATATTTTTCACAATATTTTTACTGTATTTTATACAGTATCTGCAAATAAATGCAGGCTTGTTGAGCAGAAGAGAGTCGTTGGTAGTTTTATCTCATGTCTTTACTGATCCTGCCAGTCCATCTTCATGAAAACCTCTGAGTAACACACTCTCAATCTCACCGACACACACTCGCGTCACGTGCCCTGTGAAGTCTGAGGACAGAGAGCATGATGGGAAGATCATCTCGGGTTCCTCTTAAAGTGCATGACGGCATTCATGCGTTTTAACGCTTGAACATTTTTATGGACTTTTCCTCTGGATCGACTTCAGAGACGCACATCAGAGTGACTTACGGGCCGAACCCGAGTCCGCAGCCCAGCTGGCATCCATCAGCCCAATGAAAGCGATAATTGGGCAACATCTTGAAGGCTGGTATTTGTAATTGAGTGGCTGGAGTGAGAGAGTTCAGCCGTATAAAGGCCACAGTAAGAGCTTTCTGCTGAGTTTAGCATGTGTGCGACACATCCTCTCTGATCTCAGATCAGCCACAGACACGTGTCTCTCACTGGAACCCAACAAAACCATCATCATCGACAGCCGAAGAGTCATAATTATGACAGAGAAAGATGATGAGGATAAAAAGGGATGAGTAAAAAGGCAAAGTTTTACCGACTAAATTGAAATTGACAAACATTATGAAATTCGAAATTGACAAATTTATAAATTGATGTAATAATGTCACAATCTTGATTTTTTTCGGGGGGGCGTTTTATTTCATAATTATGACATAAAAAGATGATGGGAATAAATATATGAGGATAAAAAATAAAAATTATACCAACTAAATTGAAAATGACAAAAAAAATTATGAGAACACATCAAAATTATGACATAGTAGTCGAAATTATGACAGTCATAATTCAGATAAAAAGTCAAATTGACAAGAAAATGATTGACAGCCATACTTTCAATTTATTATTATTTTTTTGTCATAATTTTGACTTATCTCATAATTATGACTAATTGTAATGCTATTTATGCTATTATTATTAGTTATATATTTAATATTTTGAATTGACTTTAATTTTATATTTTCAGTTTTCATTTTAGTTTAAGTTTTAGCCATTTTGTTATGTGTGTTCATCATTTTTTAATAGTTTTGGCTTGTTTTTTAACTTTCAGTTCATTTTATTTCAGTTTTAGTACTTATTTATTTAAATTTAATAATTACTTAAAATATTTGTTTATTTCAGTTAGTTTTCATCTGATCTTTCTTTATAATATTTATTCAGCTTTACTTAGATGAACAAAAAAATATTTGTAACCATTTTATTTTTACTAGTTAACAATAGACTTTTTTAGTGTTAAATTCACGGCCCCTTTTGATGAAACTTTGCCGTGTGGAAACTAATTTTCTAGCCCTTATTGTAGATGTATCTATATTGGTATAATATTAACATCATACAATTGAATTATGACGTAAAGGTCAGCCAAATGTCCTCCATAATGCTTTTTAATGTAAAAGTTCCAGCATGTCTGAGGTTTTTGACTGAAATGTAACTTTTATGGCATCTAGATGATGATGTTCACATCATATGTTCATAAATGAGTGAAACAGTGATATTTAGAGCAGAGGTCAGACGTGGCACCACTCTGCTATATTTGTTTTTATGATGCCATATCTTGTGTTTATGTGGAAAGCAGCGATGCAGAAGATTCATACGGCTGTCACGGACGTGTTATTGCCAGCAGAGATCAGATGAAGGCTTGCGTTTCGTCTCCTGTAGTTTCACATGTTTGCAGTGTTTCTGGAGTGAGAGGAATGGGACATTTACACACAGCACTGGGACACACTTTAGGAAGCGCATTCCTGATTATCTGATTATCATGTATATATATATATATATATATATTTAATGATTTTATTCAGCAATCGTAAATTCTTCAAAAGTGACAAACACATAAATAAAAGTACAAATGATTTATATTTTTAAAATAACTGCTGTTTATTAATCAAAAAATCCTGAATTAAAAAAAAATTAAGCACAACTGTTTTCAAAACTGATAATAATCATAAATGTTTCTTGAGCAACAAATCATAATATACTTATTTCTGAAGGGTCATGTGACACTGACTGGAGTAATGATGCTGAAAAATACAGCTTTGATCACAGGAATAAATTACACTTCACTACTTTAAATTGAAAACAGCTACTTTAAATTGCATTAATAGGCTATTTCACATTGTTTACAGCATTTTTGATCAAACAAATGGCCTTGCTGATCATAGCATGATAATAAGGCTGAGTAAAGGGATCAGTTTTGCTATTGTTGACTTGAAATGAATCTGAGATGAAGTGTAACGAGCTATGAAATCACTCCTTTCAGTCTGAGAGGAATGTGTACTGGTAACACACACACACACACACAGTCAGTCGATGCAATATCTCACTCCCAGAGAAACACTGGAGAAACAGATGTCCGTTCTCGAGCCCAGATTGATGCGCTGTCTTTCTGAAACGGTTGCATGTGTGTGTGTGTGTGTGTGTGTGTGTGAGGGACTGTCGAAAGCAGGCCTGAGAAACTCTTTGAGAGTCGACGCCAAACCTGATTTAAACACCTCAGTTTGGACTGCAGTTTCGACCCGAAGCACGAACTGGCACGACCCGCTGCTTTTAAATACTCTGGAAATTACGGTGTGTGTGTGTGTGTGTGTGTGTGTGGAGTGCTTGTTGAGACTTCATTTATCTTACTCACTGCACATGTGTTTAGAGGTAAGAGTTTCCATGTGTGCACGTGTTTGTGTGTGTGTGTGTGTGTGTGTGTGTTTGCGATGCATGGTGTATGTGTATCGGTCTCCGTCATTAATCTCCCGCGCTTAAAGCTTCAGTGGCTTTAAAACAACTGTGTAACTTTGCACGTTTCCTCGCTTCAACCAAAAGTCTTTCCAGACTGTTCCGATGAGTCAAGCATCGCTATCATTACTTTTGCTCATATTTCATGTTAGGGGTCCACAAAACATCTGATGCTTTAATATAAAACTTGTGCGCGGCGTTTGAGCTTCGGACATGAATTGTAATTCCGACATATTAGCTGTGCGATTTTCATTTTTCATCGTCTTAAAGTCCCCCTGTGGTGTAAATCCAGCTGTTAATGTTGTTTATGTGTGTATGTGGTGTTTTTAATAGGCTTTAAGACAAACCATGTGAAAATTCATAAGTCGACAGCATTGCTGAGTATTTTAAGACAGTCTCAAAAACACGGTTTGAAATCGCTGGTGTTTCTGACGTCACAAACGACCTTGTAACCAATCAGATCAACTGTGATCGTCAACTGAGCTGAGTTATTGAGTGGATGTGGGGCTAATTTAGCTACATATTCACAACTCGTATCAATTCGTATACCGAATAAGGCAAAGTTGTCGAGTAGCCATACATTCAAGCTTAAAGCATGGCGTTTTTGTTTGTTTGTTGTTGTTTTTTTGTTGTTTTTTTAAGGAAAAAATGTCTAAATGTCATTTGGTGATCAAAAGTGAGTTTTAAGGGACAAAGCGACTGACTACAGGGGGGCTTTAACTCTTTCCCGCCATTGATGGATTTTTCTGGTTTTCACTGTTATACGGTAGGGGGCGCTATTACACATCATCTAAAAGAGTACAGAATCTCTGGATCAAAACAGACGGGAAAAGAAGCAGAAACAAGCAATTAGAGATCCTCAACGTTAAACAGCAATTAAATCTAAACTGCCTAATGTTAATGTTGCCTGTGTTTTGATCATTATTCTGAATCCCTTTCATATCTTTGACAAAAACACTTTTTTTGGAAAAACAAAGAATGCTTGAAGCTATAAAACGTTTTTTGTTTTGTTTTGTTTTTTTTTTAAGCGGAGGGTCTGTTCTTTCTTTGGATTTATTGCATCATGTCCAGATATTCTGGGGGCCAGCAACTTTTTTTGTTTTAAACACTGGCGCGGAAAGATTTAAAACATAAAGGATCTTTATTGGCATTGATGGTGTCATGAAGAAACATCCATGGAACAGAAAAAGGTTCTTTAGATTATAAAACATATTCTTTTAAGAACTAAAACCAAAGAAAAAAACAAATGTATGGCATCACTCGAAAAACTCCCATTGGGAACCTTTATTTTTCAGAGCGTAGCAACAGGCACAGAACACCTTAGCAACCGTGTGTGTGAGTGTGTGTGTAACAGACAGAAGCGCAGCTGTAATGATTCTATAAACACGCCGTCAGAGTGAGCGATCATCTGTGTAGAATCTGTGCAGCACAAGATTATTTATGCATATCTAATATCTGTGAGTGTTTAGTTTTGTCTGTCTGTGTATGTTTGGTGATTTACACCATGCACAAATCATCTTCATCGGCGTCTTTGAGTCATTTTTCAGTTGTCTAAACATCCTTAAAACAAGGCGAAATGAAAGATTTTCTAACCGTAAATCTAATGCTGTGATGGCCTATATCTTATATAAAATAGTGGGGATTTTTCTAAACTAAAATGAAATCCTTGCTGGAAAATGGTGAAATTTGGCACACAGATAAAGGACAATCTGAATTTAGCTCACAACAATTTTGGAGTCTCTAAATCGATCCCTCTAGCGCCACCAACTGTCCGAAGTTGGGGGAAAAAACAGTGTTCCTCTGATTCCTTGGCTTCTAGTCTTTCTTTTTTTTTATTCTCAATCTGGGATACAAGTTATTTTACTGGAAAACCAAGATAAAAACGTAATGACTTTAGTGGTTAGAGCAGAATCCAGGTGTTGTTCAATGCACTGAAAGATTCATCGCACATGAGTGACTCTTGCTGTATTGTACAAGCGTGTGGTCAGTCGCGGTCAGGTCTTCATGTCGGATCAGCGAGAGGCTAGACTCCATGTTTGGGCCTAAAGCGCTGTGGGTTTGGTGTGTAACTCAAACTTGCTGTTTTAAATGCATGTCGTCCAGTGACTCTTGGAGTCTGTCCTGATGAATATTTTAAGGAACTGTGTTTTTTAAGATTGCACGCCGCAGTACACATGGCAATGCAAACGTTTGAGCCAAAAAATTGCAAAAATGCACAAAAACAAAAAAATGTGGTGTGGTGAAAAATGCCCATATATGCAATTTTTATCCTCCATTTAGCCTTTTGTGCTGGCTTTAGTTCCAGTAGATTTAGTTTTAGTAGACCTTTTCCAAATTTCTTGTTCAATGTCTTGTTCTAATTTGGTTCAATTATATATATATATATATATATATATATATTAGGGCTGGGCAATGATTAATCGCAATTGATCGCATCCAAAATAAAAGTTTGTGTTTCATAATATATTTGTGTGTGCTGTGTATAATTATTTTGTATAGAAAAATTCACACACATGCATGTATATATTTAAGAAAAATGTGTTATTAATATATAAAATATTAATATTTATATTTAATATAAATTATGCATAAACGGGCTATATACAGTTGCCTACATGCATGCAAATATTTCTTAAATATATACATGCATGTGTGTGTATTTATATATATATATATATATATATAAAATAATTATACACAGTGCACCCACATATATTATATAAACACAAACTTTTATTTTGGATGCGATTAATCGTTGCCAAGTACTAATTTATATATATATATATATATATATATTGTGTACGTGCAAATAATTATTAAATATATACATGCATGCATATGTATTTATACAACATAATTATACACAGCACACACATATATATTATGTAACCCAAACTTTAATTTTGGATGCGATTAATCACAATTAATCTTTGCACAGCCCTAATTTCTATATAAACATTCTCTTTTATGCTGATTTTTCAGATCCTAATTCTTGATTTAAATATTATTCTGCATCTCCATAATATGTATATATATATATCTTTCCATTCTAACTTTAGAGCGGTGGTGAAATGTTTTATAATGTTTTATAACATTTCCCACTAGGATATAAATATATAAAATATTGTTTAGAGTTTGCCATTTTATATTCTTAATTGAATGTGCATACAGTGTTTATAAGAATATGACTTACTAATATTATAAAGTGTTACCATTTAGAGGTTTGATCATGTAACCACATTTTGCAAAAGGTTTGATGATTATCAAACCTTATTCACACATTTTTTATTCATTTTATTTTCTTTAACAAGGAATAAAACATATTTTTAAAATTCCTGTATATATAAAATGCATACCTATTATATTGATTTTAAATCTTAGATCTATTCTTCTTTATTACCTGATTTCATCCTTTTAAAAAGTAATTCAAAAAGCAAGGCTAACACACATATATATATATATGTGTGTGATATATATATATACACTCTTAGAAGAAAAGGTTCTATATAGAACCTTAAAAGGTTCTATCAGCGCTACATATTTGGAACCCCTAAAAGGTTCTATTCACTCTTAAAAAAAAGGGTTCCTCTGGGTTCTATATAGAACCCTGGGGTTCCATACTTGGCCAATAGAACCTTTTACCAAAAAAAAATTGTTCTAAATAGAACCATTTTGGAGTTCCATATATGAAGCGGGGGATGGAACCATTTTTGGTTCTAAATAGAACCATTTCTTCTAAGAGTGTATATATATATAAAACCTGAGGTTTATTATTATTGAAAGTTGTTATTTTATAGCACATGCGCCAAACGCAACATTAAAAATCTTGTTTTTCGTGTCTTAAATAAACCAGCGCTGTAGATTTGGCACAGACAAGTCAAAAGACAAATAAACTAGTGTTATTCTTTAATTGCTGTCGTTTTCCCTGAGTTTCACAGTAAAAACATTTCTCCCCGCAAACATTAAAATAGAAGTATTCAAGTAAACTTAGAAATAAACATGCAAATTTTGGCTATAAGACATTACACAGTGTGTCTCGGCTTCAGTCAAGGTGTATATAAGAGACTCAGGTTACACTTTATTTTAAGGTGTCATCGTTATAGTGTAAGAAAGTACTGAGCGATATTCATTAACAACATGTTCGAGGGTTAGAGCATGTAATTATGCATAATCTACCATGGTAAGGACACAGTAAAATGAAGTGTTACCGAGAGTTTAAATAAAGCCATGTGAGTCTTGTTGAAACGTTTTTATTTCATTCGCTTTAATAAATAATGGTCCACTAGTCCTGAGGTGAACAAAAGCATACAAAAGTCCTTCCCTCACTGATATCCGAGTCCCGGCGCGGTGGTCAGTCTCTGTCCGTACAGTGTGTACGGGGAGTAAAACGGGCCCGAGGCGGGGGGAACCGGCACCGGCCCACCGCTCGCCTGTAACGGGCTCTTGGCGTACGGGTGATACCGCGTCCCGATCCCGAGCGTGTGGTGCGGGGACCTGAGCGCCAGCGGGGCTCCAGGCATGTGACACGCCGGAAGAGTTAAAGAGTTGGGGTATCCCGACACGAGCTTGTCCGCGAACGCAGTGTGAGTCCGCAAGTGGCCCAGGAGCTCCTCCGAGCTGGAGAAGCGCTTGTCGCAGGGCCCGTTTACGGACACCCAGTTGCAGACGTGCTGGGACTCGTTGGGGATTAAAAAGCCGTAGGGATACAGCGGGTGTCCGGGGAACGAGTGTGTGGCGGTTGATAGCGGGTGCATGGGATACATGAGCGGGTACCCGGGCTTGCTGTCGCCGGATGAGAGATGGCTAGCGCAGTGGTAGCTCAGGCAGAACGGGTCTCGGCACATGACGGATGGAGGAGAGGCTCCGGCGAGCGGACTGGACCCTGTTTTCCCGCTGAGATTCATCATCGGACTGCCTCCGCTGGGCTTGCTCGGGTCCAGGGACACGCCGTGGGATAGGAAGGGCTGAGCGTAGCCGGCGTACGCTCCGGGATACGCTAGTCCCGCAGGGGAGATGGGGAACACGCTGTGGCCGGATCTGTAGGGAGAAACCGGCGCCACGAGTCCCGATCCGAGAACGGACGAGGCCGAGGATGTGGGAACGCTGTCGGACGTGACCGGTTTGGAAACATCCTTTGCCTCGCTGTTACTCTCAGTTCTTCCCGGTGTATCCGGAGTGGAGCTTTTACGCGCATCGCTTTTCCCTGATTTATCTCCGGGTTGTGGAGAGATGGAGCTGCAGGAGTTCGGACTCGCCGTTCGCGGCGTGACGGGTCGACAGGTGGCGCTCGGGACACGGAAGCTGCTCTTATCTCCACTCGTGTCTTTCCTCTCCGATGATTTGGCGTATGGCTTGAAACTGGACTTGTCCTCGGCTCCGATGTCGCTGATCTTCAGCGGGCTGGATTTGCCGTCCTTGTCCGAGGCGACGGCCGAGAGTTTCGTCGAGGAAAGGGGGTCCGACTTCCCAATTTGGGAGCATGTTTGTGCGAGGAGGGCGAGCGGACTCTTCTTGGCATCCAACTGCGAAAAGAGACAGATTTAATTCACGTTATTTACATTTGGCATTACCACTGATTTAAAATTAATCTACTGATGCTTTCTACATAAAAGTGCATTTAATTAATGAGTTCATGACATTTTATAGGCTAAAAAAGGGTAATGTTTAGTCACGTTGTAAAGCCTTTGAGCACGACTCGAGCCACTTGAATCTTAAATCTAAAATGCTGCAGAGACATTAAATCAAATGGCAAGAGGGTTTGTTATGTCCCTCTTTACAGCACTAAAATATGGTAAAAGATAGTTTTCCTTCCCTTTATATATATATATATATAACAAAAAAATGCATTATATTAGAAGGTCAGTTTTTAAGGAAAGCATTAATAATATTTGTTTTATTTTTCATACAAGACTCAAACTTGATTGGAAAAGATGCATGAATAGTGGAAAGTATTTAATTTTGCGCTTTGCAGTATTTATGCATCTTTGATAAATGTTCACAAAGCAACTTTACCTAGTAGAATTATCGTATGGCAACTCGCGTAGAATTGCAGTGATGCGATTTCAAAAATGCTGAGGTTTATTGAGGCCTAATTATTTATGCATAAAAACAATTCACCAATAATGCGCTTTGTTTTATCGCCAGTATTAAATTACAATTATTCGCTTATTTTGAGCAAGTAAGAGTATAAATATATCAGTGCACTGCAACAGACACATAAAAGTAATTTGATTAAATTAATAGTTTTAAAAAAAGTTTTTTAAGCTTGCCATATAAACGTAATCAACAAAAAAGTCTGCGCGTTCAGTAGCTATTTGCGCGTTCACACGCTAGATTAAGAGTTGAAAATAAAGAGTGAAATAGGTGTTTCCAAAATACTGCGTAGTATAGAGGGTTAATTATAACCTCTAGTAAATAGTGTATTTTCAACACAAAAAGGCTCGCGTTCGGTATTTGCGCGTTCACACGGTAGATTAAGAGTTGAACATAAAGACTGGAGTGATGAAAATGAAGAAATGTATTTCGTGTCGCAAACTGTCAGCTTTACCCATAGACTGTAAAAAAAATACTGCGTAGGATAAAGGGTTAATTATAACCTCTGGTAAATATTAGTGTATTTTCAACACGAAAAGGCTGCGCGTTCAGTATTTTGCGCGTTCACACAATAAATAAAGAGTTACAAATAAAGACTTGAATGAGGTAAAAACAAGAACAAATGTGTTGTTTCGTGTCGCAAACTGTCAGCTTTACCCATAGACTGTGAAATAATTAGTCTTTACCTCAATCGGGCTGACGGGAGTGGACGGGAGCGGCTGGAGATAGTCCGGGTGAAGGATGTGTCCCGTGCGCGCGCTCAGCATTTTCAACACTTTCACGGGTAAACGGCTCGCCTGGCGCTGCGGGTCTGCGGGAGACACTGAGTGCTGGACGGGTTCACGGCTTCGGTTCTCGTCCCACACTGGATTCACCACACTAAACACTGGAGACTCCGTAGGCGATGTGATCATGTCCCACTTTTCTCTGCGTAATCTGGAAACGCATCTGATCTGATAAAAAAAAAAAAAAAAGTATTTCCCAAGGAGGCAAACAAATGTGTCCAAAAAAAAAACTCAATATAATCCTTAAAGGTTATTGCTGGGGAAAGGTTGCAGAGAGACTTCGGAGCGCATCTTATCTTCCGCGTCGCGCACTCGCATTGAGCTCAGCTCACACATACCTCGCGTTCACGCGCAGTCGAGATTAGAGCCTTCACTGCCGCCCAATCAGAGCGCTGCGTGAGGTGATTGACAGGTCCAATGGGTGTGTGACGTCACCGTTGTGGGCGTTATGTTTTGGCCGTATTGAGGAGGTGAAAACAATCTCACATCAATATATAAATCCTATCTTATCATAAAACAAATACAGTATCATAATTTATAGGCTCTTTTCTTTTAAAGTTAATACAAAAAAAGCACACCAGGTTTGATAATAAATCTGGTGTGATTTTTTTTTTTGTGTGCTTAAACATGAGTGATGGCTTCTTCACAGGTCATCTCAGACTGGTATTAGAAATGTCTGCAGCTATAAACTACAAACTTGAGTAATGTAGAGAATCCCGCAGCAGTTTTACCGACCACAATAAAAAAACATTATACTCTGATGACACACACGTCCAACAAATATTTCCAAAAACCATAAAGCCAAAGCGTAAAAATGAATTGGAGAAGTAGTCATAAATGTCATATCTGGTGATTAAAACAAAAAATATGGTATTGCATATCCATCTATCTATCTATCCATCCATGCATCTATCTATCTATCTATCTATCTATCTATCTATCTATCTATCTATCTATCTATCTATCTATCTATCTATCTATCTATCTATCTATCTATCTATCTATCTATCTATCTATCTATCTATCTATCTATCTATCTATCTATCCCTTTTAACTAGATAGTTTACTAATGCGGTGTTTATCTCTCTATCTGTGAATATGAATATGAATAGTTTAGTAATCCAGTGGTGATTGTTCTAAATGAAGGCTGTGGAACACATGCACTGATGGATGAGTGTGTGTGTGTGTGTGTGTGTGTGTGTGTGGCTGTCAGCTCTCGGTTCTGCCGGTGAGTTATTAGGGCCAGAAACTCCCCCTTTATTGTGTGTGTGATGGATGACGCCCAGCACACGGGCGTTATCCCGTAATGGGAACACATTTCAGACGGGCCATATTTCACCACATTTAAGTAGAAAGTTTTGAACGCCTCCTCGATATTTCACACCCTTTTGGCATATTTATGGAAAACTCCACGCATGCAAATATAATTACACACACTGCTGCCTGTAGGACTAAACAGGGCTGAAAAACACACACACTAGTGCAGGTACAGTTTCATTAAAGCAAGGGCTGTTCTTTTGTTTTATAAATGTAACTCAGGAGTTCAGGAAATTATCAGTTTAATATGATTTTTTTGCTCCTTCAAACTTGTTCGATTTTCTGGCTAGAAAATATTACTATAATATTAATCAATATTAAATATTTGTTTCTTTGTTTGTTTAGATACACAACAATATTCCATTAGAACCTAGAGAGACTAGGATGTTACTATACACTACTATACACACTATACACTAGTATACACACTACAATACACTATACACAATACTATACACTACAATATACTATACACTATACACTAGTATACACAATACTATACACTACTATACGCTATACACACAATATACAATACTATACACTATACGCACTACTATACACACTATACACTACAATACACTATACACACTACTATACACACTACTATACACACTATACACTACAATACACTATACACACTACTATACACTATACACTATACACTACAATACACAATACTATACAATATACTCTACAATACACTATACACAATACTATACACTATACACTACAATACACAATACTATACACTATACTCTACAATACACTATACACAATACTATACACTATACACTACAGTACAGTATACACTATACTATACACCCTACTATACACTATTATACACTATACACACTACTATACACCCTACTATACACTATACACTACAATACACTACTATACACCCTACTATACACTATTATAAACACTACACACACTACTATACACATACACACTACTATACACCCTACTATACACTATTATACACTATACACACTACTATACACATACACACTACTATACACATACACACTACTATACACCCTACTATACACTATTATATACTATACACACTACTACACACCCTACTATACACCATTATACACTATACACACAATACATTACTATACGCTATACACACTACTATACACTATACACTACTATACACACTACTATACCTTATACACTACTATACACACTACTATACCCTATACACTGCACACTACTATACACTACTATACACACTACTATACACTATACTATACACACTACTATACCCTATACACTACTATACACACTACTATACACTATACTATACACACTACTATACCCTATACACTACTATACACACTACTATACACTATACTATACACACTACTATACCCTATACACTACTATACACACTACTATACCCTATACACTACTATACACACTACTATACACTATATACACTACTATACACACTACTATACCCTATACACTACTATACACACTACTATACACTATATACACTACTATACACACTACTATACCCTATACACTACTATACACTATACACTCTACTATACGCACTACTGTACACACTACTATTCACTATACATACACACTACTAAACACAATTACTATACACACTACTATACACTATACATACACATTACTTACTATACACACTACTATACACACTGCACACTACTGTACACACTATTATACACAAAAGACAGAATATTAATATTCAGATGTTTAATACACTATATTTAAATAACATGTGACTAGGATATATGATGCATTTATAATAATTGTAAAACGTTTAGTAGTTTCTTTGGAAATGCATTTTATTAATTTTCCTCTGCATATTGATGTAGGCCTGGGTCTGGGCAAGCTCTGGAGACTCATGAGGACTGGAAGTAAATGTTGGTAATTAATAGCGGCTGTGAGTTATTGTTTTTGCAGTTGCATGCTTTGTTTTATATAGTCACTATCAGGGAAATTTCAATATTTTACTCGCTGTTATTGAGCTGTACTCAATTATAATATGGAACTAATAATGTATATCTGGATAAAGTATCTGAATGCAAAAGGCAAAGGAAAGTGATTGATTGCCGGTTGAGAGAGGAGGATCAGTTAGCAAGAGATAAGCCATAATAATTGAGGTTATTGCTTTTATTGGGAATAGGGAGCACCGGAGAGATGTGGAGTTGTACACAGGATCATCTTCTGCTCTGCTCATTATCTTCTGCTCATTAATCCACGGCAGAGACGCATCGAGCAGGACCTGATGGGGGGAAAGAAAGAGGAAACGCAGAGCTCATGCAAACATATGGCGAGCTGGTTTCCCTGGATGGCGTGTGGTCGAGCAGCGGTGCAATAAATAAACCTGCACACACACACACACACACATCATCCTTTACTTGTGATATAACCTGAAAACATGCAGTCATTCTTGCACTGAGAGCCGGGTTCATCTTAACAAACAAATGCACATTCAAGATTTTCATTTTCTCATTAGTAAAGTGTAGTGGTGTTAATGCTAATAGAAAACAATGCAACCTTTTAATATATATATATATATATATATATATATATATATACACACACACACACAATTAATTTATGATTAATTGCATCCAATAAAATTTTGTTTACAATAATGTGTGTGTACTGTGCATAAATATTGTGTATATAAACACACATGCATTAAATATTTAAGAAAAATGTGTTATTTATATATAAAATATTTATATATAATATAAATTATGCATATATGCACGTGTGTATTTATATATATATATAAAAAATTGTATACACCACACACACACACACACACACACACACACACATATATATATATATATATATATATATATATATATATATATATATATATAATTTATTTACTGTTTTATTTTAAAGATCTAAATTGGACACAAAATTAAATAATTCACACTAAAAGGCTTCATATGTCTGAATGTTTAGTTCTGAGAAAAGCCTCTTCAGCAGATGACGATTGATTCTGGTAGTTTGTTATCTAAAGCAATGGCATTCACACGTTTAATTGTCCTAATAGTTTTTGGATGTATCATTACAGGAGTTTAACAGCGCGTGTCATCAGTGAGAAGTGACAGGCTGTAATACTGACACACTGAACCATTAGCCCTGACAGATAGACAGGATTAGACTGCTGAAAGGATGCATTCGTGGCTTCTAAACTGTCATTTTATACCTCCGTTCTCAAGCTGTCAAGACACCGGGGCTCTTAAGGAGTTTTAACCTCGTCACATGACATCTCTCGCCATTACCGGACAGAATCCTGTTTGTGGCGTCAACAGATACGAAGGTCAGGAACGTCTCACTTTAAAGTGTGGAGATTCCCATTGTGTGCAGGTGCTTGTTATGTTGCGGATCGACTCGATGTGCCAAACGGGTTATTCGATCTGCAAAATTTCTTTGAAAGAGAAGAGAAGCCCATCCGTCTTTGTCAGACGAGTGGGTTTGTTGTGTGTGACGTCACCGCGGCGCCATTTTTGAGGTATCGCTAACGTTACTGACTGTGAGCCATATTGAAGAGATTACAAGAGTAGAGATAACAAGTAAATAACTCGCAAACCTGCCGCACTAGAAAACTGAGAAAATGCCGTAGCACAATAAACTTGATAAATATGGCAGGTACCGTTTTTTGTAGAAATTGTAATCCATTCAGAACATAGATCCATATGAGCTCAGCTGACTGCAGTAAGTTGGAGTAGGCTACTGATCCCGCATTGCTTTCTCATCCCAACATGACTTCATGACTTTTGCGTAAACATACACTCCACTTTCGAGTCAGGTGGCGTGTTTTCTCTACGCATTTTGAGCTATCCGCGTGTATGTCTACGCCATTAACGTCCGCGTCATTCCGCGTGTCTGTACACGCAGTCAAATCTCCAGTCATAAATGCCATTAACCCCAGTGACGGTTAAGTTTAGGGATGGGGTTGAGGTAAGTCATATCTTTTTTTTACCTAGGATGGTAAGGGAACAGTCATAAATGTCATTAACCCCAGTGACGGTTAGGTTTAGGGACGGGGTTGAGGTAAGTCATATATTTATATAAGTTAAGTTAACGGCGTTCATAAACACGCTGAAAGGCGATTATGCGTCTTGATAGCACGCCAAAAATGGAAATACGAATTGGCGTGGCATACTCACGCTGCATTGTCAACTATCTTGTTTATGGTATAAGCGCATATAACGTTACCAGTGAACAATTTAAAAACCAAACATCTCTTAAACCCGCGGACATTTCACCAAGTTACTGTATCCTTGTAAATAAATCCTGTAAAGTTAGTAACAGCAAAGATGGGTTTGCTGTATTGACGATGATGTTAAAAACGCCACATAAACAACATTAAAACTTGATTTCCAACTCAGGACTTTATACTTTTTAGTTTTTTGGTAATTATGTGTGAAATTGAGTGAAAACAAACAGTAAAGCCCGCACAGTGTATGGATGACAGAAAGCCATACGGGTTTTGAACGAGTAAATATGACAATTTTCATTTCTGCGTGAACTTCCCCTCTAAGCTGGAGTCTTAAACTCTGAGTAGACAGGATCCATTACCCGGCTGAAGATGACTTTGAGAAGACGTGTTTTTGACTGCAACATTCATCTCTATAGCAGGTGTGTCTCAGGTGTTCCTCAGCTTAGGCCTCGTCCCGTTCCCTCCATCACACGCTAACCCGATCAGGCCCGTCTCAAACTCTCAGCCTGAGCGCTGTGACCACAGACAGAAGAAGAGGGCTCGGTGACGACTCCTTTTTAAGGGTGTCTTATTAATTAGTTAAAGCTGTGGACTTTGGAGGCTGGTGAGGAATATAAGACTGAGGGATTACAGACGGACATCACTGTTATCAGCAGGTGCGCGTCCTTTAGTTCTGCCTCTCAATACATCTGACGACTCTGGCAATCTCTGCTAACACTGGAACTAATTCCTGCAGCGTGCAGCCTGACATCTGCCATATTATTGTCAGAAGAACTCTTTGAAACATTCTCATATTCGGAAGGCCCTTCACTTTTACTAATAGTCTTATGAGGATCATTTGGCTCAAAGTTTCTTCAAGGCAAGTCAGGCCAGTCAGCGGCCATCTTGGTCTAGCGGAATAGACGTGCATGGACGGGTCATTAGTGTAAATCTCCAGAAAACGTTTGATAAGATTTAGTTTAAACACAAAAATAATCCGTTTTTCAGTTAATGCATGCATGTTGCGAGTGACTTTTTAACTGATTTATATTTCTTTAATCGACCACTGATATCTTTGTAATGTCTCTCTTTGACAACAGCATTTTGTTTTTAAATATTTTTTTAGCTAGATCATACTGAGACTATACACTAAAAATGCTGGCCAATTTTGGGTCAAATATAGACAAATATAGATCCAGCTGTTGGTTTATATTTATAAATTGCATTTTTTAGCCTAACATTTGGATTTGTCCATATTTGACCCAAAATTGGGTTAAAACAATCCAGCATTTTTTAGAGTGTGTGTTTAAATGGGGGAAATGTTTATATATATATATATATATATATATATATATATATATATATATATATATATATATATATAAAAAAATGAGAAAAACTAATGATGTAAACTAAAGATGAAATATTAAAGCAATATGAAGTGTGTATTTTTATCTCAAGTAAGGAAAGGTTGAATCCCATTTTTCACCATTTTATTAGGTGTATACTCTACTCTAAAAAAATTCTGGGTTATTTGAACCCAATTTTGGGTCAAATATGGACAAACCCAGCTGTTGGGTTAAATTTATAAAATGCATTTTTTAATCCAACAATTGGGTTTGTCCATAATTTGACCCAAAGTTGGGTTAAACAATCCAGCATTTGTGTATTTAAATTGGGGAATTCTCTCTCTCTCTCTCTCTCTCTCTCTCTCTCTCTCTCTCTATATATATATATATATATATAATCAAAAAATTATAATAAATATATAAAAGAATGCTGGGTTATTTCAACCCAAATTTGGGTCAAATATGGACAAACCGAAATGTTGGATTAAAAATGTAATTAAAAAATTTACAGTTGAAAGTGAAAGCTGAAGTTGGGTTAAAATTTTAAATTACACTTAAGTTTTAACCCAACATTTGAGGTTGTCCATATTTTTCCTAATTTTGTGTTAAAACAACCCAGCATTGTGTAAACTGTAACGCACAACTTTAAAGCGCCTACAAATGGCTCACTCGTTCAATAAAATATGCAAAAATGAAATTTAATTGGAAATATATTTGAATTTTAATAATGAGGATGAACAATGTTAGTTTACAGTTGTCACTAAATGAAGACATTCAGAATTTAAATGAATGTTATTATTCTGAACTTTAATTAATGTAATTGAACTTAGACTGTCCGCTCTTGTTTGTACTTTAGATCAGGAGTGTCAGTGCTGTGTGTGTGTGTGTGTGGTGTTGGTCCGAGTTGCTCGTCTCAGGTTAAGTGCATTAGCGCAGTGATGGGATTACTGTCACGCGATCTCCAGCGCTCCCACTGAATAGTCTTAGCGTGTCTCATGGGCCAGATTAGGGATTACCTGCCGGGACGCTTCCGTCAGGATTATGGGAGAGTCAGGTGAGGAGGATCACATGACTTCTTGATTTCTTGTTTATCTTTCCCTTTTTGTTCCATTTCTTTCTCGTTTGAAAGTAATCTCCTTACTTTACCTCCCTTTCTCTCCTTCTCCCGTCTTATCTGTCAGTTTAGTGGTCAGAGATTCAGAAAATATGGCCAGAGTGTTGAGTCCAGTGACAATGTTAATAAGACATGTTTTCAAACCCAGAATAGAGACCTCTTCACCATAATAACTCTCCTAATGAATCCTTCAGACCGAGGCGTGTGTCCAACAGCTCCGGCACGCTCGTGTTAGCGCTGCATGTCTTCTCCTTTCTCTCCACACTGGATCATGTCTGGCGTCAGAGCTGCAGTTCTCCGCTCGTCGGATTGAATGATTGAGTGTGAAGCGGCTCTGAGGCCGACGGGAGGCTGGTTTCTGATCTCTCGCTCCTTTACTCAAAATCAATGGTGGCCTGCCCTGCAAGGCCTGCTGGGACGGACGCACACCGACTCCTTCATGAGGCTTTGAAGTGAGAAACTCAAACTCCTGTCTGCAAACTCTCTCGCACTCTTCGTTTCATCCGTATTTACCTTTACATTTCAGATTCAGTGTTGCTTATATCACATCAATAATGCAACATCTATCTATATTGATCTATCTATCAATCTATCTATCTATCTATATTGTTCTATCTATCCATCCATCCATCCATCCATCCATCTATATACCCATCCATCTATCCATATACTGTATCATCCATCCATCCATATATCCATCCATCCATCCATCCATCCATCTATATATCCATCCATCCATATATCCATTCATATATCCATCCATATATCCATCCATCCTTATATTCATCCATCCATCCATATATCCATCCATCCATCCATCCATCCATATATCCATCCATCCATCCATATATCCATCCATCCATCCATATATCCATCCATCCTTATATCCATCCATCCATATATCCATCCATCCATCCTTATATCCATCCATATATCCATCCATCCATCCATATATCCATCCATCCATATATCCATCCATCCATATATCCATCCATCCATCCATCCATATATCCATCCATCCATATATCCATCCATCCATCCATCCATCCATATATCCATTCATCCATATATCCATTCATCCATATATCCATCCATCCATCCATATATCCATCCATCCATCCATCCATATATCCATCCATCCATATATCCATCCATCCATATATCCATTCATCCATATATCCATCCATCCATCCATCCATCCATCCATATATCCATCCATCCATATATCCATCCATCCATCCATCCATATATCCATCCATCCATATATCCATCCATCCATCCATCCATCCATATATCCATTCATCCATATATCCATTCATCCATATATCCATCCATCCATCCATATATCCATCCATCCATCCATCCATATATCCATCCATCCATATATCCATTCATCCATATATCCATCCATCCATCCATCCATCCATCCATATATCCATTCATCCATATATCCATCCATCCATCCATATATCCATCCATCCATCCATCCATATATCCATCCATCCATATATCCATTCATCCATATATCCATCCATCCATCCATCCATATATCCATCCATCCATCCATCCATCCATCCATCCATCCATATATCCATTCATTCATATATCCATATATCCATCCATCCATCCATCTATATATCCATCCATCCATCCATCCATCCATCCATCCATATATTCATCCATCCATCCATATATCCATTCATCCATCCATATATCCATCCATCCATCCATCCTTATATCCATCCATATATCCATCCATCCATATATCCATCCATCCATCCATCCATATATCCATGTCCATCCATATATCCATCCATCCATCCATATGTCCATCCATATATCCATCCATCCATCCATCATCTATCATTCTATGTATCTATATCATTCTGTCGTACTGCCTGTCTTTAACTTAACAATTTTATGTAATTTAATTTTAATTTAATGTTTTATTTTATAACTATTAACTTATTAATTTACTATTTTATTTTAGTAACTTTATTATCTATTTTATTTTTTATAAAAAAAGATATTTTGTTAACTTTTATTTAATGAATTATATTTTAGGAATTTTACATCTTTACAACTATTTTATGTTTATTAATTATTTCATTTCATCAACTGTTTTATTTGATCAACTTTATTTTATTATGGAAAATTTTCATTTGATTTATTTATCTTTATAAACTGTAATTCGTTGACTGGTTTATTTTATCAACTTTATTTTACTGACTATTTTATTTTATTAACTTTATTTTGAACTTTATTTTATATAATTGATTTTGTTTTTATAGGTTTAAATATTCTTGACCCATAAATTAGTTTAAAAGTTTGGCTTTTTGTTGATTTTTCCACAAGTCTGTGTGTGTGTGTGTGTGTGTGTGTGTGTGTGTTGTACTGTATCATGCTGTGGTGTTAATGAGAGTCTCGGGCTCCTGATGATGTTCGATATGTTAGTTAGTAACACTGTTGACCCGTGTGGTTTAACATGCGCTGCTTCAGGACTTCTTGGACATCAAATGGCCGAAATCTTTAAATATAATTCACCACACACACACACACACTGCAGCTGACCTGACACACATCATGATGAATGAAGGCGTGTCACAACCTGTCCACGTTCACATCTGTAATCTGAATATAGCTTTATTTTACGAGGCTGAATGCGTTTCTCTCTTTGTCACATTTTTAAAGGGATTTTGTTACTTTTGTGTCTATTTTCAGATTAAAAGAGCAACAAGCAATGTATAAATGCAAAAACACTAATATATCAGTGAAAATGGACTGTCAAATATAAATATGATTACAGTATTCTTTACTTATTGTACATGTCATCAGCTCATGTGGGTTTTCACTTATTCATACTTTAGTGACCCTGTTTCTAATGTTTTTATTTTCGAGAGTGAAATAGAGTTGGAGTTTGACTGCTGGAGCACAAGGCCTTTGACAGATATGCAGCTTGTCTTATATCTGATTAAGTTTGTATAATTGATTTGAAAGCTGCCATCAAGCTGAAGAGAAAGTCGTTTCAGAGGTAAAGCAAATTCTGATGAAAGTTTATGAAGAATATTCGATCGTTTCTTCTCTCTGATGAATTCCTGCTCAGTTAACTTTATTTTAGGTTAAATTTCAGGCTTATTTTTAAACATTCTGATCCACACCCTCTGAACGGACTTCCAGTAACTCCCTCACCACACACACACACACACACACACACACACACACTCAGGGCCGGTTGGCTGTGTGAAAAGGTAAATAACTTCTAAGATCTCGGGTCAAGCATGCAGTGAGGATTTAAAGTCGTGGCGTTTGTGTTGAAGCCGTTTGTCACAGAGAAGAACATCAGCAGACACACAGATGACCTCTGAGTGACCCCACACACACAACAGCTGCGAGTCAGATACACACACACACACACACACAACAGCTGCGAGTCAGATACACGCACACACACTCACGCACATGCACACACACACACACACACTAACCCACTCACATACATACTCACTCACACACTCACTCACACCTACCCACACACACACACACACACACACACAAGTAAAGGATTAGTTCAGGCAAAAGTATGTGTGTTATTGTGTGTGCGCACACACGTGTGTGTCTGTGTATGTATTTGTGTGTGTGTGCGTGCCTGTGTATCTATTTGTAAATGTGTATGTGTGTGTGTGAGAAAGTGTGTGTGTGCGCTTGTGTGAGTGTGTGGAGGAGGCGATGTCATCTTTATCCATAGATTTATATATATATATATATATATATATATTCATGTGGTTGTGACTATTGTCGATTAGGGATGAGCAACGATTAATCGCGAATAATCGCATCCAAAATAAAAGTTTGTGTTTACATAATATATGTTTCTGTAGCGTGTATAATTAATTTGTATATATAAATACCCACACATGCATGTATATATTTAAAAAAATATGTTATTAATATATCAAATATTTATATTTATATATAATATTAATTGTAAATATAAATATATATAAAATATATACATGCACATATATAAATATATACATACATGTGTGGGTATTTATATACAAATTAATTATACACGCTACAGAAACATATATTATGTAAACACAAACTTTTATTTTGGATGCGATTAATCGAGATTAATCATTGCCCATCCCTATTGTCTGTGTGTATTGTAGATGTGTGTATTGTCGATGTGTGTATTGTTGATGTGTGTATTGTTGATGTGTGTATTGTTGATGTGTGTACTGTATTGTCGATGTGTGTATTGTTGATGTGTGTATTGTTGATGTGTGTACTGTATTGTTGATGTGTGTATTGTCGATGTGTGTATTGTTGATGTGTGTACTGTAGATGTGTGTATTGTCGATGTGTGTATTGTCGATGTGTGTATTGTAGATGTGTGTATTGTCGATGTGTGTATTGTTGATGTGTGTATTGTCTGTGTGTATTGTCGTTGATGTGTGTATTGTCGATGTGTGTATTGTTGATGTGTGTACTGTATTGTTGATGTGTGTATTGTCGATGTGTGTATTGTTGATGTGTGTATTGTTGATGTGTGTATTGTAGATGTGTGTATTGTCGATGTGTGTATTGTCTGTGTGTATTGTCGTTGATGTGTGTATTGTCGATGTGTGTTGTTGATGTGTGTACTGTATTGTTGATGTGTGTATTGTCGATGTGTGTATTGTTGATGTGTGTATTGTTGATGTGTGTATTGTAGATGTGTGTATTGTCGATGTGTGTATTGTTGATGTGTGTATTGTCGATGTGTGTTGTTGATGTGTGTATTGTCGGGTGAAACATAATAGGCTCTTTGTAAATATTTGGATGCTAATCAGTATTGGTATTTGGTCATTCCAAATAAAATAATCAAATGTGTGTGTGTGTGTGTGTGTGTTCTTCAGCAGGTGAGTTCCTCACCTGTGTGTGTGTGTGTGTGTGTGATGGCTCATATTCTCCAGTTCAGACTCGTCTCTTCAGTCGCTGAACTGGGTCTGACCTCTGCAGGAATGTTACGCTTCAGAAATCATCCTAACACACTCATTTGCTCTCAGGAAACATTTCTGATGATTATCAATATTGAAAACAGTTCATATTTTTGTGGAAACGGATGCATTTTATTTTCAGGATCCTGTGATGAAAGTTCAAAAGAACAGCATTTATTTATCTGAAATATAATCTTCTTTACTGTCACTTTTGATCACTTTAATGCATCATTGCTGAATAAAAGTATTAATTTCTCATTTACCCCAAACTTCTGAATGGCAGTGAAAGTGCAGAATCTGAAATACACACTTTACCATCAGATATTTTTCAAATAACTTCTTTTTTAAAACCTTTAAATTGCATGGCTCTGTATGCTGTTTGTTTAGGAAGGCCAAAATATATTCAATATAGATTATTGTATTTTTAAGCAAGAAAATTGTGTGTGTGTGGGTGTGTGTGTGTAGGACTATCACGTTTGTGTGTGTTAAGTTTACTTCCATGTGAAACAGTCAAGTGGCAGGAAGGGAAGGATTGTGATATTATCAGCAAAGGAAAGTCGCCTAAACAAGTTATTATATTTCGATTAAAAGATTACAACGGCAAACATTTCTCATTATTAGTAATGGGGCGCACTGATGACTCATTTACACACATTAAGAAAGCAAACGGTTAATTCTGATTTCATGTTGACTTTGAAAGCGCATTGAACCCACAGCATTCCTGTCAGAGGTCACGCCGAGGTCAAAGCGTCACAAACCCGAGAGTTTGCTCTTCATCGTCTCGTCGAGTAGCTTGTAAAATCTAAATCCACAGGAAATGTCGAACAGGATGCGTGTAAATCACATGACATGTTCTCCATTAATCCCACAAGCTCTCCGCGGGCAATAAAAACAGCGGTCACACACACACACACCAGGGATGAAACAAAGAGCTGTTGTGTGCAGCATCAGCTGATAAGGAAGTCTCTGTGTCATAAGAGCTTTATATAAAGCATATCTCAAATGTTTTGAGTTATGATAGGCATCAGACCACAACAGAGCGTCTTTCTTCAAACACACACACACTGTATGAGATACAGATATGGTAACCTTTGAAGATCTTATCGCGCTTGCTCTTCATTTCCTGAACGCTGCAGTGTTTGCGGTGCACAGATTTAATGGCCTCGTCCCGAAACACGGCGGATGACCTCCAGACAGCTTTTGTAACATTATAAATGTCTTTACTGCCACTTTTGATCAGTTTAATGCATCCTTGCTGAATAAAAGTATTAATCTCGAACTTTAAATAACTGTTTATATGGGAATCTGAAAAAAAAGACAAAAATTACTTTATTGACAATTAACCAGACATATCCTATAGAAATACACTTTACAGCTCAAATAAAACATATTTGTGCAGAAAATTGATTGAATTTCATGAAAACCCTGTTCTTCAAGTGCAATATCATATAAAATGCATTTATTTATTTTGACTTCCAGAAGGATGGAATTTTTCACAGAAAAGGCGATCCCATGCCATGATGCATTGTGTTAGCTCACCCAGAGAGAAATATTGCAAATTAAATGCATGATATTGAAAAGTGTGACTATTATTTTAGAAGCATGATCAGGTTTCTCATTCAAACGTGACTTGAAATGGTTACTCTGGTTTAAAGGAGTAGTTCACTTTAAAAAAATCTTTTGCTGATAATTTATTCACCCCCATGTCATCCAAGATGTCCTTTTCTTTCTTTATTCAGTCGAAAAGAAATGAAGGTTTTTGATGAAAACATTCCAGGATTTTTCTCAATATAATGGACTTCAATGGGGTCCAAACGGTTCAAGGTCCAAACAAGAGATTCAGTGCAGCTTCAAAGGGCTTTAAACGACACCAGACGATGAATAAGGGTCTTATCTAGCGAAACGAGCGCTCATTTAAAAATTAAATAAAATGTTTTAATTTTTATAAGCACAAATGCTCGCCTTGCTCTGTTCTGTGATGCGCGTTCGTGACTCTCCTGTTCGAACTCGTTCATCAAAATGAACGAATCTTTTTTCAAGTCAATTCGTTCATTTCGTTCATTGAATCAACCAAATGACTCGAAAAAAGATTTGTTCATTTTGAAAGAAAGAAAGACATGTGCTGTGTCTATATAGTGGACTATATAGTGAGCTCGCCATTTTGTAGTGCTGTCCGAATGTATAGTGATGATTATTATACCCTACATAATCCACTCAATGTATCCCAGAATGCATTTTGAAAAGTAGTGTACAACCCATGGTCACTAACCTAAGCCCTACGTACCATCATGCATTGCGCGGATCGTAAAAATAAGTTATAATCATGTGTGGAGTAGCGCATTATAACAGAAACGGCCAGAAATTACTTTTAGTTTTGAAATTTTGGAGAAATAAGCTTCATATAATGTAATGTATTTATTTTAAAAAATCTATTTAGCCCAGAGCCGGCTCGGCACCAGCTGACAGATGATGTAATCAACGGCGCCGAGACAAGAACGAGTAGGCTAGTGTCCGAAAGTGTTGTTCTATTATGCTGGTGAGCTCACTATATAGTGCTCTACTCCCTACCCCATATAGGGGGTAGGGAGTAGGGAGTAGGGGTTTGAGTGGAGATTTCGGATACAGCAATGGACATCTTGGATGACATGGGGGCGAGTAAATTATTATATATATTTAAAGCTGCTGTCCGTAACTTTTTTAAATTAAAAATAATCCAAAATAATTATTTAAAAAAAAAAAAACATATTCTGCCAGTGGTCAAAACTCTCTGCTCCCCATAGCTAGATTCAAAACGGTTAGCTTGTAATAATGATTTTAATTCCAGCGGTACTGGTGGGTTTCCGCGGGAAATTCGAGCAAGTCTTCGCGTCGTTACGTCACATCCGTAAACACAAAGAAGGAGTTCGGCTAGCTGCGCGTGAGGAGATGTAGAGATGTATAGGCTTTTTTCGTAGCGCTTTACATATTAAATGTAAAACCCAAAAGACTTCGTACTTCGGATTTAAGAAAGAGAAAGAAACCGTCTCATGCGAACACACGGATTTACACATCGGCGGGGCTTTTGAAAAGTGCGTGAACTCCGTGTTTTGAAGGGGTTCAAAACGGAAGAAGAGACGGCTTATTCTGCTGAACAAGTAAGACATTTCAATAGTTCAGTCGTGTAACAGCACATTTTCCTAATTATGAGTTTCCTTAGTTGTGCTTGTGCCTTTCATGAATTCTGAACTACACAGGTAAGTTAACCATAAAACACATTGAATCTAACATTAGTCCCGCAATGCTGATGTTGTTGACGAACAATTTGAGAACAAAGTAACGATAGGCTGTAAATCGCGTTGATTAAATCGAAGCTTATCATGTCGAATCCTTTTTCCCCCTTAGTTGATCGTAACAAAAGTGTATGTTACTTGTTAAGAAGACATTTTCCAGAGAAAATTCTTATGTTGGTCAAACTTTCAAAAAGTGAATCTGTGATTCTGTATGACAGTATCCACACAGCGCGGTGACTGACCGCAGCACTCGCTTCAAAACACTGTGTTCTTCCGCGCTGTTTCATGCCGATTTACAACCCAGTAAAGATGATCATTCCGCGAATAACTGCAATTGCAGATTTCGAACAGAGATGGCGGCAAAGTTGCGGACTGCAGATTTAACTTGTGTCTAAATATGTTATATCTTGCATCTAAACAGTTTTGTTGATCTTTTTTTATTTTGAAATAAAATATTTCAATCAAGTAGCTGGATCTAAAATGTTCAGGCTTATTAAAATCGAATATTTGGCATGCTTGTATCATGGTGGATGGCGCACACACACATTGACTGATGATTAACAGGCGCTCAGGTGGGAGTCAGCCAGAGGATCGGGACCCAATCAGCCTGTCGGAAAGTGACATATTAATGGCAGTCTTTAGTGTGTGTGTATGATGTGTGTGTGACAGCTGCGGCAGTGCAGTAATAGCTCGTCTTTGTTCTGTGGCTGTACAGTGTGTGTCGCTGAAACCTCACCTGTCCTGAGAGTGACAGCTCGAGTATTATCAGAGCCATTAACAGCTTCTGAGTCCATTCCTGCAGTTCTGCTATAAGCTTTAATTACACACTGCAGAGAGAGAGAGAGAGAGAGAGAGACCTTCAGGATAAAGGCCTGTGTTTACACATGACTCCATCATTCCCAGAATGCACCTTGAAACCAATTGAGCGCTGGCTGATCAGAATGTCATAGTCACTGTGGTCCATAAAATGACCAATTAATACTAAATGAACTAAAACTAGGATTACAAAAGAAAAAAAAGGTATAGACATTCGTGGAAAAAAAATATACAAATGACAAAAACAAAATTACTAAAATATTAACTAAAATAAAACTATATTCTGAAAATCAGATTTTTACCATATTACTCGTATTATTCAGTACCATGGTTTATTTATAGAAATTACACTAAATTATATTAAAATTTGAATTATATTTATTACGTAATTTGTAATATAATAATCGTATAAGCCATATTCATTCATAATTCTAATTTTATTTATATTAATGTATTAAGTGATATTATTTTTAATAAGTAATTGATTTAAAAATTGTAGATTTTTTTTTTATTATATTAGTTTATAATTTTATTACTATTTTTAAATACACTAATTTAACATTTTTATCTTTGCATGCATTTCCTGGAACCATTGAACCAATTCAATTCACCTTTTTTGTATGAGGGATTGGGTGATTTGTTATTTGTGTGTGTGTGTGTGCTCATGCATCTGTGTGAAACGGATGTAAACTGATCTAAGAGTGTAATGAGACTCTTCTCCTTAATCCTGCAGGTCTTTGGATGCCGTTAACATCGAGACACTTTCACATCCGCCGTCGTAAATCACAGCAAAACAATCAGTGTGTGTGTGTGTGTGTGCGACTGGACTCAGACCGAGACTGACCATCTTCATGCTTCAGTAAAGCTAAGTGAGTTGAGCTCTATTACACTGGATCAGCCAATCAATCAACCAATGGACCAATCGGAATTCAGTATGCAAATACCACAATTATGTCATCGCGGTTGGATACATATTACATTTCTTAAAGTATAACATTTACAACCAGAAAAAACTTTTGATTTACAGTTTGAAGTTTAATACTCAGAGGTTTAGTCTAGAACAAATATCTCTGATGATGAATGTTATGTCTGTGATTCTCTTTTCTCTGTCCGCGACTCGTTTATCACCATGATCACGTGTTTCTCCACCGCTCGCGAGATGATGAATTGTGCGCGCGTGCACGAGCCCGAACGCATCCGAGAGCTGATGATGTTTCCAAGCCAAACTAGTGAGACAAACATTCGGTTCTTGATCTGTTCTAGTGGTTCTCGAGGACGTCACAAAACTCTGTGAACACACAGTGGAAAACCAGCTCACCTGAATCCCTCTTTGTGTGTGTGTGTGTGTGTGTGTGTGTGTGGAGGAGAAATGCTGAGCTAGCGGCTCCGTCTCTCCTCTGAACACATGATGGATGAGAGAGAGAGAGAGAGAGGATGCAAACACACAGATCTGAGGGACAGTGATGGATGTTCGGTGATTCTGCTTGCTGTTTGACACCATCAGATTTGTCATCTTGGTGTTTAATGAGCGAGTGTGTGCTGTATTTATGTGTGCTGTATTCAGATACAATACGAATGACTTTCTCACGGATGTGTTGCAGATGTTGACTGAAGTCTGAATTAACAATTCTGGACTAGAAGCATATTATTTGTGTCTAATTCTGACGAAAGATTGTGTGTATTTTCTCTGAAATAATGTCATTTAACATCTTTAAAGGACTTTTATTCTGCTTTTTTTCATGTTCATCTTTCTTGAGTGTGTAATGTTGCTGTTTGAGCATGAAAGAGTTTTCAAACTTTCTTCTTCTCTATATCAGTGTCAGTGTTTCTGAAACGCCTCCATCGTAGTTTTGAGTTTCTTCCGAAACGCGTCACAATTTTCCTCATTATAATAATTCATGCGCAGAATAAAGGGGCGGGGCCTGGTTGAGTTAGTCAGTGGTGTGTTAAACTGGCGGTTATGGGAAGGGGCGGGACATTTCCCAAACACTCAAAGTGCTCGACCAATCACAACACACTGCTCCAGCCGACCAATCAGAGCACAGTGCTTTTCAGAAGGAGGGGCTTCACAGAGACAGGAAGTAAACAGAGCGTTACTGGCAGACTGGGAAGAGAGGAGCAGCAACAATGGAGAATATGAGGAGAATAATCAACATTCAAGCAGGAAAACTTGTAGAGCCTAAATATTTAAATAACTTTGATTATGGGATAAATACACAGAATTAAATGACTTTGATGCTAAACTATGTTCTCAGATCTTAAAGTAAATAATACTACTCTGTTTAATTTCAGACAAGGTCAGTTTCATCATGGTTTGGGTCTCATGTCTCCATAAGGACGTGTGTTTGTGTTTGATGTCCACTTGCTGTCTTCGTGCACTAAGAGTACAGTAAGTGTGTTTGTTCTGCTGACCGCGGTGAAATTACAGCTCTGGAACAGCTGCTCGATTCGCCTGAACTCCACATCACTGACGGCTCTCCTTACACGACCAATTAGAGCTGATTTATGACCCTGCCGGACAATCGGCGCGTTCTCCGCGAGGACGGATACGTTTACGCTGCTGTTTTTAGCTCTATGCAGGAGCTGAACAGGTTGTAGCGGGGTCAGATCCCATGCGGTGGCGTGTGACCCCTGACCTCTGACCTCTTCAACATCCTTTAATGGCGAAACTCATCATTTATTCCAATAGAGTTCACCATCAGTGCTATTTTCATTATATATATATATATATATATATATATAGTTTTATCTCTGTTTATTTCAATTTAGAAAATAACTACTTTTTTAGTAGTTTCAGTTCGTCATTTTTGTATTTATACGTAATTATTTTATGTCAGCTATTTGCTAAAGCAACATGTCTGTTTTAATAATTTTTTTATGCAGATTTTTTCTATTAAAAATTTATATTTTATTTATGCTTAATTTCAAACAAGGAAAACATTTTATAAAAGACTTATTTTTCGACACATTTAATTTCAGTTAGTTGTCAAGTTTTTTTTATTAGTTTTAGTTGTTGTATAACTTAAACTTATTTTTGTTACAGTGAGCTGCCATGGCAATGTTTGTTTATTTATTTATTTATTTAAAGTTTAGGTTTATTTATTTTTTATTTATTTTTTATTATTATTAAATGATTTATTTTTTAAAGTTTAGGTTTATTATATCTATAAAAAATTATATTTTATTATTAAATTATGTATTTATTATTAAATTATATATTTTATTTAATCCTTATTATTATTGTTAAAATAATATTTTATTCTATTTGTATTTTATTTCAATTAAGTTAAAATTTAAATTTTTCAATGTAGTTTTAGGTTTAGTTAACAATAGGATAATGTTAAGCTAACATCTTAATACTCTTTTAAGGACAAAGTGATAGAAATGTTATATATATATATCACTTTGTCCACCATCTTTGATGTGTTTTTGTTTTTTTCTTAACCAATTCTGTCGCAGTGCGTTCAGGGATGCTTCTCTGCAACCTTAAAATTCGGCCAAAGGAAGGTATATCAAGGCATCTTAAACAGCGAAAACATCCTTCGATTTACAAGCACACATCAAATGTCGACACGTGTGTGTGTGTGTGTGTGTGTGTGTGTGAACGTCCCTGCCGCGTTAGGCTTAACTGAACAGTTGCTTGTTATTTATTGGCTACTAAATTGCAGGTTAGTGTGTGTTGTGCTGGTTAATGAGTCGCTGTGTGTGTGTGTGTCTGGTGGCCTGTGGCTGTTTGTTAGCTCAGATGTCTTTAGGGAAATCTACACACTCCCTTTGGCTGCTGTTTTTCTCTTCTGCTCACAAAAATACAGTCTCATGTAGAGTGTGTCTGTTCTCTATATGACCCAGTGTGTCTTTCAATGAATGGCTGAACTCTGACAAAACATCTGAGAACATGTAAATATAATAACTCGCGTGCAGGAAGCTCAATAATAACACTTATGAACGGTTATATATCCACACAGATTGATTTCATGTGTTGGTTGGATTTTGATATATCATGCAGTGTGTTGCACTTGTGTAGGTTACACACAAATCAAAGGTTTAGGTCAGAAAGAAATTAATACTTCTATTGAGCAAGGACGCATTACATTGATACTTTTATAAACATTTAAAACATGTTTAGTTTTCAACATTGATAATAATCATAAATGTTTCTTGAGCATCAGATCCTCATATTAGAGTGATTTCTGAAGGATCATGTGACACTGAAGACTGGAGTAATGATGATTTGATCACAGGAATAAATTACACTTTACTATATATTCACATAGAAAACAGATATTTTAAATTGTAATAATATTTTACAATTTTACTGATTTTACTGTTTTTTTGATCAAATAAATGAAGAGTTTGGTTCCAAAATGCTATAAATCCATTTTGATGAATTTGAGTAAAACTGTGTTTTCTTTAGCAAGAAAATGGGAAGATGAAAACCACTATTTTCGGTTTCAAATTTTCACATAGCATTTGTAGGTTATAATAACAATAAAAAATGAAATCCAGGTTTTGATTTCCAAAGATGTATTATAAAAACAGATCGTTTTCCCCCAAAATGCAATAAATCCAATAATTTATTTTTTTTAAATTATTAGAGACTGGCGTTTGTCGCGGTTTGGAAAGAAAGGGAGAAAACATTACATAATAACACGGCGGATATCCCATTTTACGTAAAATTAAACATTGTTTTGTATCTGGTCGGTATTGAAAAGTCAGATTTTTGCAGTAACTAATTTTTTTTTTTAAATGGCGTTTATCGCGTTTTGGAACCAAACTCTTCAAATGCAGCCTTGGTGAGCAAAAGAGACTTCTTTTTAAAACACACACACATATATAATTAAAACATGAGGGTTGTGACCTTTGCTCCGGTGTTCAGTTCACCTAGAGTTGAGTTGGTGTTGTCCGGGTCAGTTGTGCTTCTGTGTTTGCATGACTGACAGGTGAGAGGTCGTAAATAAACGTCCAGCTCCAGATCACCTGAGCGCGGGAGGAATCTCCCCTGTACCTGTTACTGGTGGTGTGTGTTTGCGGGGTTGTAATTTACGACGACGAGAGCCGATGATAATTGTAGCCCTGTCTGATGGTTGTGATGTACAGCGTTAATAATGTCGAGCGAGTCGCTTGTCCTGCGTTTGACCTCACTCTGATTACAAGCAGGTTAACCGTTCCTACAGTCCAGAGATGGAGCTTTTAATCTGTTTACAAGCGTGTGTGTGTGTGAGATGTTCAAGCCGTCAGGAGACTCATAACCCGATGTGTGTCGACAGGCCGATTTACATCACTGAACTCAATCTCATGAACACTCAACAAACCGCCTGTCAAATGAGTCTGGTTTGCTTTGTTGTAAAACACATCCTCTTTACGAAGTGTTTAGGAATCTTTTTTTTTTGGACCGTTCATTGTAAGCATTTCCAGGTCACACATTAGGTTTTGGCTCATGAAATGCCCTTCACAACACATTGACTTTGTTTTTGTTTCAGCATGTGTCTCAATAGTAGCCAGGTTTCCATTCACTTGTCAATCGAATAAAATGAAGTTAGGGAAAAAACCTCATGCGAATAAAGCGTGAAAGTGTGTTTCCTATGGAAGCTTGTTTCCGCCACTGAATAAAAAAAAATAAAAGAAATAATTGCGACTTTTTATCTCACAATTGCAAGATATGAAGTGAGAATTGAGAGAAAAAAAAACAGAGTTGAGACTTTTTTTCTCAGAATTGAGACTTTTTTCTCACAATTCTGACTTCAAATCTTGCAATTATGAGAAAAAAAGTCGCAATTTTGAGAAATAGTCGCAATTGAGAGAAAAAAAAGACAGAATTGAGACTTTTTTTCTCACAATTCTGACTTCATATCTTGCAATTGTGAGAAAAAAAGTCGCAATTTTGAGAAATAGTCGCAATTGAGAGAGAAAAAGACAGAATTGAGACTTTTTTCTCACAATTGCAAGATATGAAGTCAGAATTGTGAGAAAAAAAGTCTCAATTCTGTCTTTTTTTCTCAGAATTGCGACTTTTTTCTCACAATTCTGACTTCATATCTTGCAATTGTGAGAAATAGTCGTAATTGAGAGAAAAAAAAGACAGAATTGAGACTTTTTCTCACAATTGCGACTTTTTTCTCACAATTCTGACTTCATATCTTGCAATTGTGAGAAAAAGTCGCAATTGAGAGAAAAAAGACAAAATTGAGACTTTTTTTCTCACAATTGCGAGTTAACATCTCGCAATTCTGACTTTACTACACATAATTGCGAGTTTATATCTCGAATTTCTGACATCTTTTCTCAGAAAAGACTAACTTTTTCCCCCCTCAGAATAGTTTATATCTCACAATTCTGACTTTATATCGCGCAATTTTGAAATAAAGTCAGAATTGCGAGATAAAAAGTCGCAATTACCTTTTTTTTCATTTTGTGGTGGAAACGAGCTTTCATGGTTTCCATCAAACGGCTTTGAAGCGAATAAAAACCTGTGCATAATGACGTCACATGCTGTTTTGCGATCAGATTGGTAAATCGAATTAATCTGAGACATGTTAAGGTGTTTCCATTCATTCTCTCACCGAACTGCACAACATTCAAGCAAACATTGGCAAACAAAGGTTTGCTACGCAAAATGGATCACGTACGTTTCGATCAGCATTTATCGCATAAGCCGTATATCGATCAAGATAAAATCCAATGAGACCGAACGCATTTCATTTGAGTCAATATTCATGAAATTCAATCGAATTTTACTGTTTCCATAAGCCATTTTTCATTCGATATCACTTAATGCGGTTAAATACATGTGGATGGAAACTTAGTGGCTAGTGGCTTCTTTTATAAATCTATCCTTATTTGATAATAACTTTTACAGCATTAAATGGCATTACATCCCTGCATGACTTACAACAATAGCTTGAAACAAGTTATATAGTTTGTGAAAATTAAAGTCCTTTCAGGGGTCGAGGAAATGTTCAGGACAAGCCTGTTTTTTTATTTTATTTTATTAATATTGTAATTTATTTATTTATTTTATATGTGTTATTTTTTTATAGAAATAATGCACACAAAAACCAATCACACAAAATACACTCTAAAAAATGCTGGATTATTTTGGTCAAATTTGGACAAACCCAAATGTTGGGTTAAAAATGTAATTTAAAATTTTAACCCAACTTCAACTTTCACTTTAAACTGTTATTTTCTTTAAAAAATGTCTTTTCTTTTTGAAACAACCCAGCATTTTTAGAGTGTAGAATGTATATTTAAATAAATAAATATATATATATATATATATATATATATACTGTATATATATATATATATATATATATATAAATAAATAATTTTTTTATTGACAAATTTCAAAAAACAACAGATGACAGCATGAGAAAAAGGAGACAATTACATCAAATTGGAATATAAGTACAGTAAAGATAAAAACAAACAAACAAACAAACAAACAGAAGTAACTTAAATTACTTATCGCTCAACATATTATTATACATTTTCACAAATTTGGCACATTCTTTGTTATTAATTTTTTTTAGTGTGTTAATAAAATAATTAAATTTACAGAAAAAAAAACATTTAATTTGGCTACTCTTAAAGAAAATTTGTATTTATGAATAAAATACTTTGCCAATAAAATAAAAATATTTCCTATGTATTCTGTTCTATGATTACAATTCGAAAAATAACAAATTACGTCTCGCAAAGAATTTTTCATGTATAACAAAATGTAAATAGTCTCAATGTTAAGGCATTTTTTATTGTATTATTTGTATATATTTTGTAATAAACCTAATAGAAGTAAATAGTCACAATGGATTAGACATTAATTTTGTTTAATTTTAAAGACCGTACTCGAAAGAATCGTTCACATGTGTCAGGGTGTGTATTAAAGTTGCCAGGTTTGGGAGTTCGGAAGTGTTTTTCTTCTTTCGGTCGGATGCTTCCGGTCTAATTTGGTGTTGGTGTGATTCGTCCTGCTTGTGGAGGGTCTTCAGGCCACCTGTGTGCCGGGATATTGCTGGAAATCCCCCTCAGGGGAACTTTATATAGTGTGTGTGTGTGTGTATTAAACAGAAACTGTGCCACTTGACTTGAATCTTTGAAGCTGTTTGTCTTATCAGCAACTATTTAAGTGTCTCAAAAGCACACAGATTATGTTTAGACCCGAAAGAAACCATCTATCAGTCACACAGCAACAAACACTCACAACATCCTGCATTATTATTATGGTGTTACAGATGCAGTCAGTACATGTATTCACCAAACACTAATCAAGGATCAGATAAGCCGATTTACTGAGGAAATGGATTATACAGCGATCGGACACACACACACACTGAATTAATTACAGGCTGAAGTGCGAGTCTGCTGATCTCAGCTCAGCTTCTGATGCCTTTATTTGGTGTGTAAACACTAAGCTGCTAATACTATTAGGCGAGGATGAGATTTCCCGTCAGAGAGAAAGTGTGTTTACACTCGTAATTGAGCTCAGCTAAACCTCTCGGGCACGTCTGAACGCCTCATCTTCACTTCTGATTGGCCGTGATTGTGTTGCGTCACGACGCTTTAAACACACGGAGGAAGAGAAGCGAGACGGCGAACTAACTATTTATTTTTTAAGACCCATTGAGACCCATTTATTTTATTGTCTATGACTGAGGCTATAGCACACTGCGCTCTGATTGGTCGGCTGGAGCAGTGTGTTGTGATTGGTCAAGCGTTTTGAGTGTGTTTTACCGCCAGTCTCAACCAAACGGAAACCTTCCGTTCTCTCTCTTGAACCCAACACAGAAGTGACTTAAACTGCAGTTCATCGACTGGCCACTAGAGACAGGCTGCAAAAGAAAGTCAATCCCATAAACCCCCATGTTAAAATGCCCAACTTTATAGCAGAAAAAACATGTTTACAGCCTGGTGCAAAACGTGTTTTTGGTCTATATAGCTAATTTTGCCCTTCATGACGACTGTGAGGGGAGTGACGCGCTGCCAAGATGGCGACGCCCGGCTCCGCCCACTTCAGGCTTCAAAAATGCTCTTCAGAAACACTACAGGTGACGTCACAGACACTAGATCCATTTTTTGTAACAATCTGTGGTTTCAACACACTACTAACTAACTCAACCAGGCCCCGCCTATTTATTCTACGCATGAATTATTATAATGAGGAATATTGTGAAGTGTCCCGGAAGAAACCCAAGACTACAATGGAGGCGTTTCAGGAGTTCAGAAACACTGACACTGATATACAGGAGAACTGTGAAAACCTTTTTCATGCTCAAACGATGAGCAAAAGCAGAATATGTGCTCTTTAAGCATCGATAAGTCTATTTATGTTGTCTTATTCACATATTCACTGCGTTGTTACATGTGTGATTAAGTGAAGAGTGCAGGATAAGAGAGGATCCATCGGTGAGCGCTTTTATTCTGTAAATACACACACAGTGAGAGAGCAAGAACATAAATCTACTGACACTATCTCCGTATCATTTCCTAGTGTCGACCTTGGCGAATGTGCGGGCGGCAGTTGAGAGAATAGGACAATTGTGTGTGTGTGTGTGTGTGTGCACCTCAGTGATGTATGACCAGTCAAGTGGAGTCGATTATAGATTCAAGCGTGTGTGTGTGTGTCTGTGCTGTTCTCTATTTTATTTTTGGTACACAGTTGCTCTATGGAGGAAAATTTATGTTAGTGAAAATTTATGTCAATTCTAGTTGAGCGTTCAGGACGTGTGTCCATAGGGTTGGGTATCGTTTGAATTTGAACGATTCTGATTCCGATTCCGATTTCTTGTTTCGATTCCGGTTCCTAACGATTCTCGATTCCGATTCTTTTAAGAGGCAGGGTCAAAAAAGTTTAGCTAACCTTGCTAACCAACGGCCTTTCGGAAGGAAATACTCCTTTCGTCACAAATTTTGCATTTTGCCGAGATTTCGTTATTTTTAGAAAAGTGAAGCCGCACTTTGGATCGCCGACGTAAGCTACTCATGTTCGACTCGCGCGGTTATGCCAACACTTCCGGTAGACGCTTCTTCGTTGGTGTTGTTCAGCGGTTTCTTCTTCCGCTCGGCGGACTGTGAATATCGAAACTAGGAATCAAAATTTTAACTTTTGAACGATTCCGGGAAAAACGAAAAGTTAGTCCCGGTTCCAATCGATACTCGACTCTCGATACCCAACCCTATGTGTCCATGATCGTTTTATAAAATTATTTTATTTCATCAGAATTGTTTTTGAATGATAAAATTATTATAATTTAACTGTTATTTATTTAATTTTAGCAGATTTGATTTTTTGAATTATTCATTTATTCAATTATTTTATTTTGTATTTTGTATTCTCAGGATGTGCAGCATTGGTTCTCAGAGCTCTAGCTGAGAGGATGTTTCTCCTAGTTAACACATGTTCATCTATTATAATTATTTTTATTTTATTTCAGCAAATTGGTAAGCAAATTTGTGTTTTTGAGTCATTTAATTATTATAATTTATTTTATTTGTGCAGATTTGGGTTTTGAGATCGTCGTCTCGTCTCTTCTTGTCGTCTCTTCTCGTCTCTTCTCATCTCTTCTCATCGTCTCGTCTCTTTTCTTTTCGTCTCTTCTCGTCATCTCGTCTCTTCTCTTTTCGTCTCTTCTCGTCGTCTCGTCTCTTCTCTTCTCATCGTCTCTTCTCTTTCGTCTCTTCTTGTCGTCTCTTCTCTTCTCGTCGTCTCGTCTCTTCTCTTTTCGTCTCTTCTTGTCGTCTCTTCTCTTCTCGTCGTCTCTTCTTGTCTCTTCTCTTCCGTCTCGTCTCTTCTCGTCTCTTCTCTTCTCGTCTCGTCTCTTCTCATCTCTTCTCGTCGTCTCATCTCTTCTCGTCTCGTCTATTCTCTTCTCTTCTCGTCGTCTCATCTCTTCCCTTTTCGTCTCTTCTTGTCGTCTCTTCTCTTCTCGTCTCGTCTCTTCTCTTCTCATCTCTTCTCGTCGTCTCGTCTCTTCTCTTCTCGTCTCTTCTCTTCTCTATTTGTCGTCTCTTCTCTTCTTGTCGTCTCTTCTCGTCTCTTCTCGTCTCTTCTCGTCTCGTCGTCTCGTCTCTTCTCATCTCTTCTCGTCGTCTCGTCTCTTCTCTTTTCGTCTCTTCTCTTCTCGTCGTCTCGTCTCTTCTCATCTCGTCTCTTCTCGTCTCGTCGTCTCGTCTCTTCTCTTCTCATCTCTTCTCGTCGTCTCGTCTCTTCTCTTCTCATCTCTTCTCGTCGTCTCTTCTCTTTTCGTCTCTTCTCTTCTCGTCGTCTCGTCTCTTCTCATCTCATCTCGTCTCTTCTCGTCTCGTCGTCTCGTCTCTTCTCTTCTCATCTCTTCTCGTCGTCTCGTCTCTTCTCTTCTCGTCTCGTCCCTTCTCTCCTCTATATGAGAGAGTCCAGTGTGTGTGTGTCGTCTTCTTTCTGCTGCTGTAAGATTATAACATCTCGAACGGCTCTAAACACTGGGACACTTTGATGATGTGGGTCATGAGATCACTTCAGACGTTTGCCAGACTGCATTTATATAGATGAGATCGCATAAACAGGTGGACGTGTATGTTTAATTTATATCAGCCTGACAGGAAGCACACGGGACAATTACTCCTGATAGTAACACACACATGCACAGCTCCAGGACACGGGTCATTTATCCTACTAAACATTCATGCACTCTCTCTCTCTCTCTCTCTGTGTGTGTGTGTGTGTGTGTGTGTGTGTGTTTAATGGTGGAAATTTCCCCTGTATGATTCGGGTTAGAGGATACAGTCTCTGCTGCCCCGATAAGAATTTAAATCCTGTTTTGCTTCATATCAACTCGCTAAACCAAATGGGAACTTGCATTGATTTATTACTGCAGTGTTTTTCAACCTTGACTCGTAAAGTGTTTGTCGCAGCCCATCCCATCCCATTTTTTTAGGTTAACAGGAAGTAGTGTCCATATAAACATGGGATGTAAACTTTATGCGACACTTCAAAGAGTCAGTGGCTCACAGCTAGTGAGTCGTGACCCAAAAATGGTTTCCCAAAACAGTGATAAACTGTATCATCATGTAATGCATAGTACTTATGTGGTTCGTCTGCATCTATTTGCTTGTAATCCTAAATGTAACATTACTTAGAATTATTGAATTTAATACATGTTATTTCAGCGGATTTCTTTTTGAATTATTCATATTTTTTAGATTTGTTATTTAATTATTATATAATTTAGAATTATGCTTATTTTATGTAAGCAGATTTGTGTTTTTGAGGTTTAATTATTATAATATTTTATTTTTATTTTGTCAGATTTTGTTTTTTATTTTATTGAATTATTATAAGTTAATGTATTATTTATTTTATTTAAACAGATTTGTGGTTTTGAGTTATATATTAAGTTATTATAATTATTATTTATTTTATTTTATTTTAGCAGATTTGATTTTGAATTATTACATTGTTAAAATTATTTTTTATTCCATTTTTGCAGATTTGTGTTTTTTAATTATAAAATATTATAATATAATTATAAATATAAATATAATTTATTATATAAATATATAGGCTAATTCATATTGTAATATTTTTATTATTATTTTATATAATATTATTTTAAGTATATATACTTTTTTTTGTGTGTGTGCATTTAAAATTTGCAGTCTTTCTCTTCCAGGAAATGGAAAAATATGAATGACTCATGCTGCACTGCCCATATTTTTAACCAATCAAACGCTCTCCAGAGTGAGAATGCCCCTTAAATGTTTCAAAATCTGACATTTTTGTACAGTAAACAACAGTATTGGTGCTTTGTTGTGCTGCCAGATCTTGTCCAAGGTAAAATCTGTGTCCTGTGTCCCTCTCTACTGGCTCTCTACACTAAACTATAAATCTATCACTGGACATGGACCTTGCTTTATTAATAACGTGAAATGAACCCCCGTTTGCCAGGCTCATGTGCTCATGTGTGATGGCAACAGGAAGTGTCTCATCCTGACGAATGCTGTGTGTGTGTGAGAGTGTCGTTGATAAGAGTGAAGGAGAACAGTGAGAGCGAGCGCAGCTGTTCATGTAGGACAGTGATGTAGTGTCTCACCCGACAGCTCTGGGACTCATCCGTAAAAGTGTTTTATGAGATGCAAATGCTTTCCAGAGTCTTATTAAAAAGCTGAAGTGGAGGTCACGGGCCTTCAGGCTTTTTCTCAATAACTCATCCATCCAAACGCTGTTGGTTCCTCCAGTGCCCATGTTTGGTGTAGCGCGATTTTAAACCCGGCACGATATGAATTCAACGGCGCTCGTCATGCCCTGTGCAATGACAAACAACATAATATTTGTACTTTTGTGTTCAAGAATCGTCCATCGGTTCCTGTAATTTTCTAAAAGTGGATCTCCCTCCCAGCCCTTCTCGGAAAAAATAATCAGTTGAGTCAGTGAACAGATAAGAGGCAAGTTTATTGCAGGTCATAAACTGTGAGTCGGTTGTGAATATCCTCTTTGAAGCTTATCATTGTGTATCTGAGATGTCATGTTTGCATAAGCCGCAGTAACTCATGGGATCCCAGATGGGTTCAGGACTGTGTTTATTCAGAGTTCAGATCCGTCCAGGTGTGCAGAAGGCGAGGTGAGGATAAAACATCACTAAATATCCCTCCTTATCAACACCTGTACATGTAATTCGGTCATTTTGCTTTCATGAAGAATGCCAGTGAACTATACAGAAAGTGAGCAGATGTACAAGTCTTAAAGATACAAGATCATGGGAAAATCATCACATAAAACAAATCTTGCATCTAATTCACATGAAACATGAGAACGTGTCTTGCATCTAATACACACTCACTCACCTACACTCTCAGAAAAAAGGTACAAAAGCTGTCACTGGGGCTGTACCTTTTCAAAAGGTACGCTTTTGTACCCAAAGGCTACATATTGGTACCTTAGTGGTACATATTAACACCTAAAATGTACATATTAGGACCTAAAATGGACATATTAGCTCCTGAAATGTACATATTAACACTTAAAATGTACATATTAGCACCTAAAATGTACTTCTTAACACCTAAAATGTATATATTAACAATTAAAATGTACATATTAGCACCTAAAATGCACATATTAGCACCTAAAATGCACATATTAGCACCTTAAATGCACATATTAGCACCTAAAATGCACATGTTAGCACCTAAAATGTACATATTAGCACCTAAAATGCACATATTAGCACCTAAATGTACATATTACCACCTAAAATGCACATATTAACACTTAAAATGCACTTATTAGCACCTAAAATGTACATATTAGCACCTAAAATGCACATAGCAGCACCTGAAATGTACATATTAGCACCTAAAATGCACATATTAGCACCTAAATGTACATATTACCACCTAAAATGCACATATTAACACTTAAAATGCACTTATTAGCACCTAAAATGTACATATTAGCACCTAAAATGCACATAGCAGCACCTGAAATGTACATATTAGCACCTAAAATGTACATATTAGCACCTAAAATGGCCATATTAGCACCTAAAATGCACATATTAGCACCTTAAATGCACATATTAGCACCTAAAATGCACATGTTAGCACCTAAAATGTACATATTAGCACCTAAAATGCACATATTAGCACCTAAATGTACATATTACCACCTAAAATGCACATATTAACACTTAAAATGCACTTATTAGCACCTAAAATGTACATATTAGCACCTAAAATGCACATAGCAGCACCTGAAATGTACATATTAGCACCTAAAATGTACATATTAGCACCTAAAATGCACATAGTAGCACCTAAAATGCACATATTAGCACCTAAAATGCACATCGTAGCACCTAAAATGTACTTATTAGCACCTAAAATGCACATATTAGCACCTAAAATGCACATAGTAGCACCTAAAATGCACTTATTAGCACCTAAAATGTACATATCAGCACCTAAAATGCACATAGTAGCACCTAAAATGCACATATTAGCACCTAAAATGCACATAGTAGCACCTAAAATGCACATATTAGCACCTAAAATGTACTTATTAGCACCTAAATGCACATATTAGCACCTAAAATGCACATAGTAGCACCTAAAATGCACTTATTAGCACCTAAAATGTACATATCAGCACCTAAAATGCACATAGTAGCACCTAAAATGCACATATTAGCACCTAAAATGCACATAGTAGCACCTAAAATGCACATATTAGCACCTAAAATGTACATATTAGCACCTAAAATGTACATATTAGCACCTAAAATGCACATATTAGCACCTAAAATGCACATATTAGCACCTGAAATGTACATATTAGCACTTAAAATGTTGTGTAAAATAACACACCCCTGAGCTTGTTAAAGTGCATTCTGGGATTGTGTATATGTAAAAGACACGTGTAGAGTGCTCTAGGATTTACCAGAACGCTTCTCTAGGCTATAGATCCCTTTTGCTCATGAAAGCTGAACACACACAACTGTTACTGTAACTCCGGGATCAACAGCTGTTCCTGGGAAAGCCTGTCAGTGAGAGCGGACGAGTGTAAACAGAACGGGCCGTGCGCGGTGCACAGAGGTTTCTGTGTGTGCGTGTGTGTGTGTGAGGCTGAGCCACATCTGTTGTGTTGCAGCTGTTACCCGGAGGAAAGCGTTCGCATGGCCGACTGCCATCAGACTCGTCAAAGCCTGCGTAATGAATCGCGTGAGTTGTTGAAGGCCCGCGGGGCAGCGGTTGAGGAGAGGAGAAGAACGATGTCCTGGGGATTCACGGTGGCGTTTGAGATCGGAAAGGGTTTCTGATAGATTATAATATGTTTGTTTGTTTGCTAAATACCACAGCTGTTTCTCTTTGTTCAGTAGCTTCTGTTTGATTGGGTCACACACTCAAAAAATGGGTTTGTTTCAACCCATGTTTGGGTCAAATATGTTTCAATTCGAGTTAAAGGTGTAGTTCACTTTAAAAAAAAAAAAACTTTTGCTAATAATTTACTCGCCCCCATGTCATCCAAGATGTCCACGTCTTTGTTTCTTCAGTCGAAAAGAAATGAAGGTTTTTGATGAAAACATTCCAGGATTTTCTCCATATAATGGACTTCAATGGGGTCCAAACGGTTCAAGGTGCAAATGAGAGTTTCTAGAGCTTATAAATCTTGAATTTTTTATGTATTTTTTTAAAAGACCGATCGTTTCGCTAGATAAGACCCTTATACATCGTCTGGTGTCGTTTAAAGCTGCACTGAAACTGTCTTTTGGACCTTGAACCGTTTGGACCCCATTGAAGTCCATTATATGGAGAAAATCCTGGAATGTTTTCATGAAAAACCTTCATTTCTTTTCGACTGAAGAAAGAAAGACATGGACATCTTGGATGACATGGGGGTGAATAAATTATCAGCAATAGTTTTTTTTTTAAAGTGAAGTACTCCTTTTATTTTTGTTGCGAAGAAGAACGAAAGCCTTGAGGGAGAAGAACTACTGACAGAATTTTCATTTTAGGTTAACTATCCCTTTAAACTCATAATCCATGAGGTGTACATAAATGAAACCCGCTTTTAAAGTGACGGGTTATTACAAAACCCTGGCACAATGTTTGCCCTCGCTGTTCCTCTCTCACTCTGCCCTGATCCCGTGTCTCCTGCCAGGAACATCGGAGACCTGAACGAGAGGTCAAGCTGACCCCAGATCAGCAGAACACATGCACTGCTCAGATTTACAGCTAAAGCCCGCTGATACTGTCAACGCACCGACACGTTTATCGGAAATGACCGCGGCGACACTCTCACGGTGGGGTTTTCTCTTCCTCTGCCGCAACAATTGATGTTTAGGAAGGCACGCCCTCTCATTCTCAGGCCTGTTTATTTTTACTCCTTCACTTCGCTAACAATGCAAGCGTGTCGGTCAAGGCAGCGCAAGCACACTTAAGAGGCAGCGAAGGAACAGATGTGGTCTTTGATGATAAAAGGGCAAAGGAAGAGAGCGACAGAGACAAAGAAAGACAGGAAGAGAGAGAGTGAGGGTGACGGGAAGAGAGAGAGAGAGAGGTGATGAGCCGTGTGTGTCTCTCTATCCACTGATGGATAAAATAAGCGGTTTTCCAGAGTTAATAGTTGTGTTTGTTATAAAATTATTATTATTTTATTATTTGTTAAATTTAGTTGCCACCTGAACTTCGGTTGTTTTTTTCTTTTTATTCTAATTAAATTAAATAATTTATATATATATATATATATATATATATATATTAGGGCTGTCAAATGATTAATCTTGATTAATCGCATCCAAAATAAAAGTTTGTGATTTACATAATATATGTGGGTGCACTGTGTATAATTATTTTGTATATATATAAATACACACACATGCATGTATATATTTAAGAAAAAAAATATTTATAAAATAAAATATTTATATTTACATATAATTAAATGTAAATCTTTATACAGTATATACATGAAAATATTTCTTAAATATATACAAGCATGTGTGTATTTATAAATATAAAATAATTATACACAGTGCACCCACATATATTAGGAAAACACAAACTTTTATTTTGCATGCGATTATTCGTTTGACAGCCCTAATAAATATATATTTATATATTTATTAACAAGTATTTATCTATATATGTATATATATATATATATGTATGTCTATGTATATGTATGTATATATATATGTGTGTGTGTGTGTGTTTGTGTACATATAGACAAATTTAATACTTATATTAAATACTTGTTAATTATATATGTAAATATTTTTTTTATATTTTAAAGACGTTTTTAAAGAATATAAATAAAAGAAAAATAATAAATAATAATAATAAAATTGAATAAATAAATATATAAAAAATAAACATATATATATATATATATATATATATATATAAAAAAAACGTTGGGTTGTTTAACCCATCTTTGGGTCTTTAAATGTTTAATTATATTTTTAACCCAACATTTGTGTTTGTCCATATTTGACCCAAATTTTGGTTAAAACAACCCAGCATTCTTTAGAGTGTATATGAAGAGTTCAGATGCAAAAGCCTCTAAATGCCATTTGAAATTTTCTTCTTTAATGATGATTTTTATCAAACTTGTATATTTAAGTTCAGTAATTTCACTTAAATAACAATTAATAGGTAATTATCATTGCCATTTAAGTGAAATTACTGAACTTAAATATACAAGTTTGATAAAAATCATCATTAAAGAAGAAAATTTCAAATGGCATTTAGAGGCTTTTGCATCTGAACTCTTCATATATAAACCTATATAAGGGTGCTGTCAAATCAATTAATCACGATTAATCACATATATATATACATTGTCTGTGTAAAAAAAATGATTTTTTTTAAAGATTTTGTGTGGTTGTTTATCCTAGAGTGGTGAAACCCAGATTCTCTGATAACTGTGTGTCTCTCTGACATGTGATCGTCGCTGTAGGAGGTTCATCAGGTTCCTCTGCGGCTGGAGAAATGAGAACAGCAGACATGAATTAATAAAACAGCCATAAGTCACAATCATGACAAACATTCACGAGCTCCCCAGCGTGACATCGAGCGCTCAAGTTTACACATGTGAGAGGTTATATTCTCCTGAAGCCTGTCACTTTGAATCCCATCTACATTCTTGCTATTTGATGACACGGCCTTAAAATACAGTGGAAAAATGTCTCCATCTGCACATCAGGGAAAGTGTAGATCATGTCTGGCACCAGTGGTTCTGCTGGGAGAAACTGAGCAGTTCTTCATGTATTCTCCCCGGAGAGGATTGGGTTCTCCGTCAGTGCTCTCTTTCAGGAGTGTGTGTCCGAGAGGAACCATTGATTGTCCAGATGACAGATGCTGTGTGTCACACTGAACTGAACTGTTCCTGGTACAGCTGTGTGTGTGTGTGTGTGTGTGTGGGATGATTGAGGTGGGACTTCAGGGAACGCAGTTGAGATGTATCCTATTCTTCTGTAATTCAGTCCTCGTGTGTTTACTGAAACGATCTACAGTTTACTGATGTGTAGTGCTCAGAAATTATCACAACTTTACAGAATATAACAACTAAAATTTGACTTGCTGTCTGAAAAATGTGTGTGTATATATATATATATAGATGGATGGATGGATGGATGGATAGATAATTTAATCAGAACTAATAGTATCTAACAGTAAAAAGAGTTTATATAATATTACTATTTATTTATATACTGTATATAGTATATATATATATATATATATATGAAGAGTTCAGATGCAAAAGCCTCTAAATGCCATTTAAAATTTTCTTCTTTAATGACGATTTTTATCAAACTTGTATATTTTATTTAATTAATTTCACTTAAATAACAATTAATAGGTAATTATCATTGCCATTTAAGTGAAATTACTGAACTTAAATATACAAGTTTGATAAAAAATCATCATTAAAGAAGAAAATTTCAAATGGCATTTAGAGGCTTTTTCATCTGAACTCTTCATATATATATAAATATATATTAATGTTGCGTATAAAAAGATATATAAAGGCTATAAATATATTAATTATTTATAAAATATACAAATATGTAAATAGATATGTATATGTAAATATTATACATTAGTTATTATATTATAAATTATATGAGATATTTTTAAAGATTGTTTATTTATTTATTTAGATAGATAGATAGATAGATAGATAGATGATAGATAGATAATTTAATCAGAACTAATAGTATCTAACAGTAAAAAAAAGTTTATATAATATTACTATTTATTTATATATATATATATATATATATATATATATATATATATATATATATATATATATATGGGATATTTTTAAAGATTATTTATTTATGTTAAAAGGTATATTTCCACATATATATATATATATATATATATACATATATATATATATATATATATAATATTATATATATTATTACATATATATATATGAAGAGTTCAGATGCAAAAACCTCTAAATCCCATTTGAAATTTTCTTCTAGAATGATCATTTTTATCAAGCTTGTATATTTAAGTTCAGTGATTTCACTTAAATAACAATTAATAGGTAATTATTAGGGCTGTGCAAAAGTTAATTGCGATTAATCGCATCCAAAATAAAAGTCTGTGTTTACATAATATATTTGTGTGCGCTGTATGTAATTATTTTGTATATATAAATACCTATGCATGCATGTATATATTTAAGAATTATTTGCGCTTAAATTCTGTATACATTTATGAATACATAATCTATATTATATAAATATAAATATTTTATATATGAATAACACATTTTCTTAAATATATACATGCATGTGTGTGTATTTATATATACAAAATAATTATATACAGCACACACAAATATATTATGTAAACATAGACTTTTATTTTGGATGCGATTAATCGCAATTAACTTTTGCACAGCCCTAGTAATTATCATTGCCATTTAAGTGAAATTACTGAACTTAAATATACAAGTTTGATAAATCATCATTAAAGAAGAACATTTCAAATGGCATTTAGAGGCTTTTGCATCTGAACTCTTCATATATGCTTTTGCACACTCAAATATATATATAACTAAAAAGTGTATGTATTTTTTATTAAATATATATATATATATATATATATATATATATATATATATATATATATATATATATATATATATATATATGTATATATATATATATATATATATATATGTATATATATATATATATATATATATATATATATATATATATATATATATATATATATATATATATATATATTTAAGGTAAAATAAAATTGTCATCCATCTGCACTATGATTTAAATGAAGTAGACATAAATGAAATTAAATTAAATTAAGGAAAGCCATTGGTAGCGATTGGAATCAGTCGTGATGTCTTGTCACAGATGAGGTCATCAGACTGATGTCTGGACGCATGCAGGACTCAGTCAATAAAAGAGTCAATACTCACAGTGACTGTCCAACATCTCCACATCTTCAACTCGTGCACTATAATACGACCAGGAGAACTAAAGTCTGTTTCAAAACCTCCTGATCTAGACAGGATTTGAACATTAGCTTTTTTTTATCATGCCTAAAATCCAGATCTGCGGTGTGTGTGGTTGTTCAGACTGTAAAATAACGCCGCTCTGTCAGCGCTATGAGCTCACACTATTCATTTCAAGCTATTACACAGTTTAACCTTCACCGTACAGTTTGCTGGTTCTGATCATCCGGAGCGGGAGTCATTATTCTTGCCGCTGCTGTTGCAATGTGACCCAAATTATCAGGGTTTGTGTTGAGACACAGCATTAATCTCAGTGTCCCGCGACTCCAGAGAAACAGCACTACCCCTCATGATGAGTGCTTCTGTCCAGGATAATAACAGGACAGTCCGTTTATAACATCAACATGATGAGGTTTGAGTCTGTTTGTGTCCGGAGACGTCCAACCTGTGTCTCTCAGACTCATTTTCTTGTGATTATTTCTTTCAATAGTTCACATAAAAATTACCATTCTTCTATTCACCCTCATGTTGTGCCAAACCTGTATTTCTCTCTTCTCACTCTCAGAAAAAAGGTACAAAAGCTGTCACTGGGGCTGTAACTTTTCAAAAGGTATACTTTTGTACCCAAAGGCTGCATACTGATACCTTAGTGGTACATTTTAGCACCTAAAATGTACATATTAGCACCTAAAATGGACATTATCTCCTGAAATGTACATATTAACACTTAAAATGTACATATTAGGACCTAAAATGGACATATTAGCTCCTAAAATGTACATATTAGCTCCTGAAATGTACATATTAACACTTAAAATGTACATATTAGCAAGTAAAATGGACATTAGCTCCTGAAATGTACATATTAACACATAAAATGTACATATTAGCACCTAAAATGGACATTAGCTCCTGAAATGTACATATTAACACCTAATATGGACATATTAGCACCTAAAATGTACATATTAGCACCTAAAATGTACATATTAGCTCCTGAAATGTACATATTAACACCTAAAATGGACATTAGCTCCTGAAATGTACATATTAACACCTAATATGGACATATTAGCACCTAAAATTGACATATTAGCACCTAAAATGGACATATTAGCTCCTGAAATGTACATATTAACACCTAAAATGTACATATTAGCACCTAAAATGTACATATTGACACCTAAAATGTACATATTGACACCTAAAATTTACATATTGACACCTGAAATGTACATATTGACACCTGATATGTACATATTAACACCTAAAATAGACATATTGACACCTGAAATGTACTTATTGACACCTGAAATGGACATATTGACACCTAAAATGGACATATTGACACCTAAAATGTACATATTGACACCTGAAATGTACATATTGACACCTGAAATGTACATATTAACACCTAATATGGACATATTAGCACCTAAAATTGACACATTAGCACCTAAAATGGACATATTAGCTCCTGAAATGTACATATTAACACCTAAAATGTACATATTAGCACCTAAAATGTACATATTGACACCTGAAATGTACATATTAACACCTAAAATGGACATATTGACACCTAAAATGTACATATTGACACCTGAAATGTACATATTAGCACCTAAAATGGACATATTGACACCTAAAATGTACATATTGACACCTAAAATGTACATATTGACACCTGAAATGTACATATTAACACCTAAAATGGACATATTGACACCTAAAATGTACATATTGACATCTGAAATGTACATATTAGCACCTAAAATGGACATATTGACACCTAAAATGTACATATTGACACCTAAAATGTACATATTGACACCTGAAATGTACATATTAACACCTAAAATGTACATATTGACACCTGAAATGTACATATTAACACCTAAAATGGACATATTGACACCTAAAATGTACATATTGACACCTGAAATGTACATATTAGCACCTAAAATGGACATATTGACACCTAAAATGTACATATTGACACCTGAAATGTACATATTAACACCTAAAATGTACATATTGACACCTAAAATGTACATATTAACACCTGAAATGTACATATTGACATCTGAAATGGACAAAAGTTTACCTTTTGAAAAGGTACAGCCCTAGTGACGGCTTTTATACCTTTTTCTGAGAGTGTGTACAACACATAAAGTCAGAGCTGATGATGGTTTATATCGCAAAGTCTTCAATTTATCAATTTATCAAAAGGTATTATGAAATGTTTGTGTGTGGAACAGACCCTGACTCAAGTCTTACTGTCAAGTTAAATCTATTATGGATTTCATGTGGGAAATAGAGGCATCGGCATACAGAAATTTTCAATCATTTTAACATTTAGTATCAACTTTATACACAGGATTACTGTCTTTACGTGATGCAACACAAAAACAAGTTTTGGATTTAGGTTTGTCTACAACAAAAATCAAAATATAGGACGTAAAGCAAGTCTTGTAAAATATTAAAATCAGATTGAAACGAGTTGTATTTATAGAGAACAGAATTAGATGCCTAATGACATTATCATCAGTATAAAGTTCAATTTTTGAAAATGAATGGTAGATTATTTACATAAATGAAAAAAATAAAGTGGTCCCAGTACTGAGCCTTGAGGCACACCTCTTTGTTTAATCAAATAATCTGATTTATTCCTATTTAGGACAACACATTTTTTATTATGCAAATATTAAAACTGTTATTAAATTAGATTTATTATTCACATGCAGAAAACTTGGATTTTTCCAAGAGTTTTCTTTAGATTTTACGTTTTTTTTTTTAATTTGTAATATACCCTTTTATTGGGTTAAGTGACTAAATTACTTCAAAGTAACTTATTTTTTTATTTTATTTTTTAAAAAGACATAGTCACAGAGAAGCCTTAATTCAACATCCCTATAGGGAAACGTTCATTGAATCTGCTGCTGCTTAAAAAAATAATAATTTCCTGCGCTAAAAGTGTAAATGAAAAGATGGAGATGAAAAATGAGATGTGACATTTAAAGAAAAAGATAAATATTACTGAATATTTTCATTGTGTGTCACTTCCAGTCAATGTTTAAATTCTACATGGTATATTATTACAATAAACAGACAAAACATTATAGATGAGAGTAATCATTACATGATACTTTATATGCACAGCTCACATTTTGCACATATGTTATATTGCACATGTATAATATACGGCAGCACCGCATCCAGAGCATTAGTAAAGCAGAGCGAGGGGTCATTTAGTGGCTGGAGCTGCAGACTCTCTTATCAGCGCTGATTTACAGCTCCTGTCTCCAACACACAGCAACGTCATTAATAGGGTGTGTGTGTGTGTGTGGGAACATCATTAATGGAGACAGTGATTAATTTCACACTGAACCCTGAGAAGCCTGAAGTGTTTGATTTATGACACACTGTGAGTTCAGCTCATTGACTCGTTATTTATGCTGATGACCAATTAGTGAGGTCAGCGTCGTCTAATTCAAAATCCCGGACGGCGGAGGAACCTGAGCTCGGAGAGACTAAATCTGGGATTGTTTTATACTTCTCTATTACAGATGCCAAACAATTTGACGTCTTGTATAAATATGATGGTGTGTTTGAGGTGAAGGCCTGAAAGGAGGCATTTAAAACCTGGATAAATATGTATATGTTGAATATTTGTTTAAATCAGGGATTCACAAACTTTCTTCTAAAATATTTTCTTCAAAATTTTGTTAAAGTCGGAGTGAAACTGATATTGATAGTCTTTTGTGACATTTGAAGCGGCTTCTGGAACAAGAACAAATGTGGGCGGGGCTTGATTTTGTCTGTGGGGTTTGATTGGATGTTTGTGGTTTGCTGTTGGTGGATCTCATGTGAGTGACAGGTTGCTCCGCCCCTCGTCATCAGAGAAGAGATGCTAAGGGGAAGTTATTTTGTTACACGATTACCAGGAGCATGAATAATGATGTACACGGATAAATAATCTAAAATAAATATTGGATTAAATTTAACGTTGACTTAAACGCGGTTCTCTGATGTCGGTTAATGCTAGCTAGTTTTATTTGGATCCGTTTTTTTTTAGTTAGCTTTTTATCAACTCACAAACCTCCTGCAGTTCCTCCACTGACCACCAGGGGATTCGCAAACCTAATATCATCACATGTCGATCAAATGCGTCATACATCCAGTCCAGATCTGGGATCAGTGGCGGGCCCTCAGAACGCCTGATCGCCCAGCGGTCTCGTTTATGTGTTTGGCTGGGAAAGGAAATGATAACAGCATGTTCCCAAATGAGCTTAATCATCTTAATTAACTAGTTCTGCTGCTAAATGAGCTTAATCATATTAATTAGGGCTGTGTAAGCACACCTGTGCAATCCTCCTGCACACACAGGTGAAGAACAAACGCCTCATTACCGAGGAATCAGCCGAGAGTACATGTAGCTCTGTGTGTGTGTGCAGTAGATTTTAACTAATTTGTGGCGTAACTATTCGATCACGAGTGGCTCAACTGATAGATATATAGATCATCTTCCAGGCATTTGACCGACCAGGTTGACGCTTCAGCGTGAGAAATCGGGTGTGTGGCGTGTGAGTGTGTGAAACAAATCAAATGCGGGTGTCTCATGGCCAATGCATGAGAGTTAGCTGCTCTGCTAATACGTCATGCGTCGGGTCAGAGGTCAGAGTCTTCCACCAAAACTAGATTCACGTACGGTCAATACCAGAAGCCAGTTATTATAGTTTAGAAAGTCATAAATAAGGATATTTTTCTTACAAAACCGCATGGCACTGTTCAGAAGGCCTTTATTAAACCCTTTATTAGTTGTATGGATTACTTTTAAGATGGATGGATGCACTTTTATGATGGATAGATGCACTTTTATGATGGATGGATGCACTTTTATGATGGATGGATGCACTTTTATGATGGATAGATGCACTTTTATGATGGATAGATGCACTTTTATGATGGATAGATGCACTTTTAAGATGGATGGATGCACTTTTATGATGGATAGATGCACTTTTATGATGGACAGATGCACTTTTATGATGGATAGATGCACTTTTATGATGGATAGATGCACTTTTATGATGGATGGATGCACTTTTATGATGGATAGATGCACTTATGATGGATCGATGCACTTTTATGATGGATAGATGCACTTTTATGATAGATAGATGCACTTTTATGATGGATGGATGCACTTTTATGATGGATAGATGCACTTATGATGGATCGATGCACTTATGATGGATCGATGCACTTTTATGATGCATAGATGCACTTTTATGATGGATGGATGCACTTTTATGATGGATAGATGCACTTATGATGGATCGATGCACTTTTATGATGGATAGATGCACTTTTATGATAGATAGATGCACTTTTATGATGGATGGATGCACTTTTATGATGGATAGATGCTCTTTTGTGATGGATAGATGCTCTTTTATGATGGATAGATGTACTTTTATGATGGATAGATGTACTTTTATGATGGATAGATGCTCTTTTATGATGGATAGATGCACTTTTATGATGGATGGATGCTTTTTTATGATGGATAGATGCACTTTTATGATGGATAGATGCACTTTTATCATGGATAGATGCTCTTTTATGATGGATAGATGCTCTTTTATGATGGATAGATGCACTTTTATGATGGATAGATGTACTTTTATGATGGATAGATGCACTTTTATGATGGATGGATGCACTTTTATGATGAATAGATGCACTTTTATGATGGACGGATGCACTTTTATGATGAATAGATGCACTTTTATGATGGACGGATGCACTTTTATGATGGATTGATGCACTTTTGTGATGGACGGATGCACTTTTATGATGGATTGATGCACTTTTTAGTGCTTCAAAATCTCAGGCACATTCACTCCCATCATAAAGCCAGGATATGTTTTTTAATATAACTCCGATTATGTTTGGCTGAAGAAGAAAGTCATACATCTAGGATGGCTTGAGGGCGAATTATTTATGGGATCATTTTCCTTTTTGGGTGAACTATCCCTTTAACTATCTTAACCAGAACCACAATGCTTTACTGGTCCACAAGCAAGACCAAATCAGCCGGGTGAACCATAGTATCATCATAGTATTTTTCCGTAAGGAGAAACACAAAGGCAAAGCCTGTAAGTGCTGCCAAATAATCAAGCTCACTTGAACACCATTGATTAACCAACCACAAGATGACGGTTTAAAAATCCTGCGGTAATAAGGACAAACGATTGCGTGCGGACGAACGAGAGTATCGATGGCTCAGACGGACAGGGCCAAGGTCACTCAGAAACCGTCTCAGCGCTTCTGCTAAACGTGATATCGGCGAGTATTGGCAAACTAGGGGCCGATGAGCGAGAGAGAGACGGATTGATGGACTAAAGGTTGCCATTTAACAAGACACTGCCATTTACTATTGATTCTTTGCCAAATAGAAAGACACCAGCCTGTTAAACATGTCCTCACAGCCTCGACCTCAGACGACACACTGACCTTCTTATTTCATTTACAGTTTACTTGCATTTCTTCTCATTTACTCGTCTTGTATTTTATTATGTTGGCTTTAGAAAGAACTTGTTATTCTTCCTCTGAGACTGAAATTTCTGACTCTTAACTCCTAGAGCTTTTACTCTACAACCATCAAACTCGCCTGACTCGTGTTTCTCACTCATCCAACTGTCGTACTTCAGTACGGAGGCGTATTGGATTCACTTGAAGAAAAAAATCTACTCTGTTTTTCCGAATTAACGAGTTAATTTTTCATGAGAAAAAAAATTGCTGTTTTTCGGAATTAACAAGTTAATTTTTCATGAGAAAAAAAATTGCTGTTTTTCTGAATTAATGAGTTAATTTTTCATGAGAAAAAAAGTTTGCACTGTTTTTCTGAATTAACGAGTTAATTTTTCATGGAAATTTTTTTTGCTCTGTTTTTCAGAATTAATGAGTTAATTTTTCATGAGAAAAATGTTTTGCTCTGTTTTTCTGAATTAATGAGTTAATTTTTCATGAGAAAAATGTTTTGCTCTGTTTTTCTGAATTAATGAGTTAATTTTTCATAGATTTTTTTTTTGCTCTGTTTTTCTGAATTAACGAGTTAATTTTTCATGGTATTTTTTTGCTCTGTTTTTCTGAATTAACGAGTTAATTCAGAAAAACAGAGAAGAACTTTTTTTCTCATGAAAAATTAACTCATTAATTCAGAAAAACAGAGCAAAAAAAAAATTCTCATGAAAAATTAACTCATTAATTCAGAAAAACAGAGATTTTTTTTCTCATGAAAAATCAACTCATTAATTCAGAAAAACAGAGTCGATTTTTTTTCTTCAAGTGAATGCAATATGCCTCCGTACTTCAGAGCAATCCCACACTCCTATAAACTTTCATTGAGGGGTCAAAACTTTTATTCAATAGTTCTTGTAGAGCATTTAAGCTGTCTATCACTAGCAAAGCTTAACAACTATAAGACAACATGCTACATCTCAACAACGTTAAATGCTAGCAACATGTTAAAACATCATGCAAGAAACATGTTAGCAATATATAAAAAAATGTTAGAAGCATGATAGCAAAATCAGATTAATCTAATCAGATGCCTGCCTATGCTAGGCTAAATACCGTCACCCTTGAGCAATGCCTTTGAGTCTCAGATGAAAGCGAAGCCATGAGACGCTTCACTTGTTCAGAACTGCCCTTTACTTTCACATGAAAGTCTAATGGTGAAGTTACTGCTATTAAAGTTAATTGGTGAAAAATCGACAGAAATCACTGGAACGTTTGCCTCGAACCGTCCTGTATCTGATCCCGGCCCTTTTGAACTTTAACCTCTCATTACTACAGTAGTTTCAGCTTCTTTTCCTGTAACTTATATTCTGGCCTATTGGACAGTACTCATCCTTTCTGCTCCCTCTGTTCTGCTGCGTAACGCGCTTCATCATCATCTTTGTGTGTGTGTTATTGTGCACAAGGTCACCCTGACAGGCCTAATGGTGTCATTTATTCTCCTAATTGAAGTGGAGATCAGACTTATGACTGTCCCTCTGCTGGCATAATTAATTATAGTGTAATTATAAAGTGCTTTTTATATGAGTACAGCAAGTATAAGATTAATATTTAAATTCTCTGAGGGGAAATTGTAGTTTTTCCTTTTAACATAACAAATAACCTTCAATTAAAATAAGGAGAGTTCAATATTTGAACCCTTGTTGCGTGTTTATGACTTGACATGACATAAACCCTGTTTATGACTTTCTGTTATGACTCTAGAAGACAAGAGTTGTATGAACCTCTTTTATTATGAGCTTGACAGGCCAAATGTAACTATTGAAATCAAATTTTCTTGTGTGTTTTATTGAAGAGAAAAGTCATACGTTTTGGAATGACATTGGAATGAGTAAATGATGACAGAACTTTCTTTCTTGGATGATTCGAAGCTTATAAACTCTGTCAGCAAGAGATTTTGTGGTGTAATATTTTGTATTCACATCACAGACAATGATAAAACTTTAAAACCAGCTTTGATCCTTGAGCCAGGACGATACTGCAGAGATTTATCCAAAGTAAGAGATCATACATCAAATACTTCATAGAAACACTTCTTACACACTCTCTTTCTGTTGTAGAGCAGCAGGCGGTGAGTGTGTTTCCAGCGGCCTGCGTCAATGTGTGTGTGTTTTCTAAGTCAAACATCATTACTTTTATTTTTTTCAAACCAAAACTTTCAGTAGACTTTTAAAAGTTGATGAATTATTTCTCAAATCATATATCAGATGCATTATTTTCCCCAGTGGACCATAAAACCCGGGCCACGGATTTACTATCAATGCCATAGGAAGCATCCAAAAAGAGTCTTTGACATTGTGTATGCAAGTGTGTTATGTCTGTAATTCTATGTATAATTTAAAGGACAGTCTAGCTACCATTTTGAAAAAGTAGTTTGTTGGACTGCTTATGCTAAAGTTCACTCGATTATTATTAAACTGTGTGTGCAACATTTTACTATGTACATTGGTACTTGGTTGAAAAACTGTCTCTTTACATCTAGTTAGTGTGTTTGGTGTGAGTGAGCAACAGAGAATGATCTGGTGTGTTTGACTTTGTCCGTGACTCTTCAGAGGAGGTTGGTGTGGGTGTCTTTTCCTTTCTCCACAGGAAGATGAGCCCGTCGTTTCAAACGTCACATTCATCTGTCAGACCGTTCGACCAGAAAGCTGATTTAGGGTGTGTGTGTGTGTGTGAGTGAACCGGGCTGTGGGTTAAGAGGAGGTCTGGCAGCCAGTGCAGGACATTTATCATCTCTAACTGCGACAGTCAGATAAGAGAAAATAACTCAGTCTACACACACACACACACACACACACACACACACACACACAGACACACTTAGGTTTACTGGCCCTGTTTCAATGCATTTCTCTTTTAGACTTTATTCCAGTTTAGATTTTTTACTGTTTGTATATATATATATATTTTTTTGCTAATTCAGTTTGCACTTGAAATAACAATGTGCAACAATAACAATGTGCAACATTTTTGCCATGTTTAAATCAATTCCACTGCATTCTGTAGATTTTCCCTCCAAAATTGTCATTCTGTAGATTTTCCCCTCCAAAATTGGCCTTCCGTAGATTTTTCCCTGCAAAATTGGCCTTTTGTAGATGTTTCCCTCCAAAATTAGCCTTCTGTAGATTTTTCCCTCCAAAATTAGCCTTCCGTAGATTTTTCCCTTCAAAATTGGCCTTCCGTAGATTTTTCCCTGCAAAATTGGCCTTTTGTAGATTTTTCCCTCCAAAATTAGCCTTCCGTAGATTTTTCCCTGCAAAATTGGCCTTCCGTAGATTTTTCCCTCCAAAATTGGCCTTTTGTAGATTTTTCCCTCCAAAATTAGCCTTCTGTAGATTTTCCCTCCAAAATTGGCCTTCCGTAGATTTTTCCCTCCAAAATTGGCCTTCTGTAGATTTTTCCCTCCAAAATTGGCCTTTTGTAGATTTTTCCCTCCAAAATTAGCCTTCTGTAGATTTTTCCTCCAAAATTGGCCTTCCTTAGATTTTTCCCTCCAAAATTGCCCTTTGGTAGATTTTTCTCTCCAAAATTGGCCTTTCATAGATTTTTCCCTGCAAAATTGGCCTTTTGTAGATTTTTCCCTCCAAAATTGGCCTTCTGTAGATTTTCCCTCCAAAATTGGCCTTTTGTAGATTTTTCCCTCCAAAATTAGCCTTCTGTAGATTTCCCCTCCAAAATTGGCCTTCCGTAGATTTTTCCCTCCAAAATTGGCCTTCTGTAGATTTTCCCTCCAAAATTGGCCTTCTATAGATTTTCCCTCCAAAATTGTCACTCTGAAGATTTTTCCCTCCAAAATTGGCCTTCTGTAGATTTTTTTTTCTTTCCAAAATTGTAATTCTGAAAATTTTCCCTCCAAAATCACTGTTCTGTATATTTTTCCTGCAGTTTTGTGTTGGTTGAGTGACTTGTCTTGGCTTGATTTATACCACGGTTTGGATTGTGTCGTTCATAAATCTGAGCAGACTTTTATTCTGAAAGAAACGTGGAAGATGAGAAGGCGTCTGGCGTACCTGAGAGACAGAGGGTTCAGGATCAGGTCAGTAGAGCTGCAGGCAGACGTGGAGTGATGGATGTCCGTTACAATGAGTTTCTCCCTGACGGCGCCCATCCCAGAGCCTGATGGATGATGGGAAGGTTCTTCAACCTGCTCCCCCTCACCCATCTAGGACTTTAATATTCTCGTGCGAGCACAGCTATTGATAAAAGTCATATTTTAACATTGGCTGGGGTGTCGTTCATCTGAAAAATGGCCGTTGTGTGTGACAGCAAGGGTTAGGTGTGTAGAGACATGGTGCTTTATTAGGCCTAGTGTTCTTTATGAATATGCATGTGTTTTGAATGTGCTCATAATGACGGCCAGGCATTAGTCCATCCAGAGAGATGTTTCTCACTTCATGCTGGAATCTGTTGAACGCTTCAAGTCAAGTCACGTTATTTATATAGCGCATTTTACAATGCAGAGTGTTTCAAAGCAGCTTTAAAGAGATAACAGGAAAACAATTTAACAAAGTTTGTTTCCAGAAGAAAATAGCATCACAGTCCAGCTTAAGTAAGTTCAAAGTTATTAATTTAGTTCATATATATATATATATATACACTGTAAAAAATAAACCGCAAATTTTACGGTAAAAAAACGGCATGTGGTTGCCAGAACTTTACCGTTAAAAATACGGTAGGAACGTTAATGGTTTTACAGACTTAACTTAAAATTTACAGTAATAAACCGTGTTTTATTTTCTGATAAAATGTGGATTTACCAACTTATTGATGTATTGATATCTGTTTTAGACCATTGTAATACACTGACAACCAACAATCATCACAGCAGTGAAGAGTTACATGAGCAATCACAGTTCATCACAAGTGAATACTTGTATAAAGCAACACTTATGTAAAGAAGCTTTACAATGTCATTCACACAAACATTAAGCACCATCATGGTAACACACATGAAATTAAAAAAATGCAATAAACATTAATTTAACAACATTAAATGTAACATAAAACACTAATGTACATAACTGATTAGAAAAAAAAACAATAAAACAATGAGGAACCATAGTTATTTCATCAAAAAAAAGTGTTACACAGGGAATTGTGGGAATGTCAATTTACGTTTTTTTCACTGTAAATTATACAATGAGTTGTTCTTTTTCACGTTCAAAAACTGTAAATTTAATGGTATTTTACTGTAAAATGATATCACAGTTGTTTACCGTGTATAGTACGGAAACTTTCTGTTAACCAATTAACAGTTTTGCACTGTAGCATTTTTACCGTCTTTTACCGTTAAAATCACGGTTATTTTTTACAGTGTAGCCGCTCTGGAGTAAACCGCGATGTCATTATCCAGCTCAGTTCAGTTCTTGTATAATAGTGTCAATGCAGGCAGATTATTATTATTCTCGAATATTAAATTAAATGTTAAATGACAAACTTGACAAACTTCATATGTGTAATTCAGGGCACAGTTCAGACAGAATAAAAAGAGAAGTTGTCTCTGGCCATTGATGTCCATACATATTTTCCAAATCAAGGTCCCATGATCCGGAAGCGGAGGGGAGGGACTTAGGCTCTCTAGGGGAGTGAACATTTGAAGTCGATGTCCCTAGAAAATACAGACCGGCCAGTAAAACTAGTCTATGCCGTAAACATACTTTTAAAAAATCCACACAGAGACTCTTTATTAATCTTTCCTGTCATATGTGCTTATAATCTCTCTCTAATGAATGTATTGATAACCAGTTAATTCAGTCTGCTGATGATTTTTCAAAGGATTTTGATCATTAATCAGGTGGAGAAATGACACTTTGAGTGATTATTAGAGTGCCACTCTCTCAAATGTCGGATATTTTCTGCAGACGGTAAAGAGTTGTTATTAATACAGGGTTTTTTTAATTCAGTGCCCTGTTGAAATCTAATCCTGTCATCGGGGCAAAGCAATCAGTACTGCAATTCAATAAAGATTTGTTAGACAGTTTAAATATGAGGTTAATGGTTATGTTTTGCTCCGAGAGCTTTAAATTGGCTTGCATTTGCTCGTCTCTTCGGGGAATCGTTAGGAATATTTATCTTTTTTCTCTCATAATGGCTCATTACTTTATAGTCACTTCACGCTGGTGTCTTAAGCATTTAGATTTGTCACTTTCACTCATTTTTACTCATAACTTCTGGTTGTTTCTATACCCCACACATTGTTTTTTTGTTTTTTAGTTTTTTGCAGATCTTTTAGAAAAGTGTCTACAAACCATTCCTCAACATGTTGAAGATCATGCATCTAATACTTCCTCAGCATGATTAATTTAGTAAGAGTGACGCTTGGCTTTTCAAACACCACTAAAAATAGGAGGCGAGATCATTCTCAATCATTCAATTCCCTCTGCAAAGAAATGTTGGTCTATATGGCCTTTTCTGTCTTTTGCTTGTTAAACTGAATTGTTCACACGCTCCCAGAAGAGATGTGGAGGGCAAGTCTATTCTTCTTCCAAACTGTTGTTGTGTACAGACTCACGTTATTGATGCTCGCCAGAAACGCTTAACACACAACCATTGTTTACACACACCTGAATGATTAATAGTCACTATTTAGCGCCACAAAGTCATTCTTTAACATCACCTTTAACAGATTGAAGGCTTGATTATTGCAACGTTTGTCTATAATTAAAGGTGTTTGCTGAAGCAGGCGTAATTATGGCATTTGCTGATGCATAAAAATGAGGCATGCATTTTGTCTGTGGAACAATAATAACGTTTTATTATATATATATATATGCATCATCAATACAAGATCTTGAGCTAAAATTATGCACCTTATATATATATACTTACTATATAGCTGGTAGTCCACTCCATTTTGACCACCTCATGTTTGGTTTGTTTTTTGCCGCCTCAAGTTTGTGTCGGGTCTCTCGCGTGAGAATCTCGTGTCACGTTCGCAATGTTCAATTAGCCACCAATTAAAGGGATAGTTCACCAAAAAAGGAAAATTCTGTCAGTATTTACTCTCCCTCATGTTGTTTCAACCCCGTAAGACCTTCGTTCATCTTCGCAACACAAATTAAGATATTTAAGATATTAAGATCGCTCCTGTATACTAGTCCATAGGCTTCTTGAGGGAATGACTCTTGCTGGCATCGAAAAGTCATTAAAGACATCGTTAAAATAGTCCAAGTGACTACAGTGGCTCAATCTTAAGTTTATCAAACGACGAGAACACTTTTTGTGCGCAAAAAAACAATAAAAATAACGACTTTATTTCAACTATTGGTTTATTTCTCCCTCTGCGCGAGTCAGGTTACTAGTTTAATAGCGTAAGCTTCTGTTATTGTACGTCACACGCATCGCACACATGACCAGCGTCGGCCAATAGTGAGCCTACGTGTGACGTAGCTTTACGCAATCACACTACGTTAACTGACTACAGGCCCATGGAGAAGGAAGTGAATAGTCGAAATAAAGTCGTTATTTTTGTTTGTTTTTGCGCACAAAAAGTGTTCTCGTCGTTTGATAAAGTTAAGATTGAGCCCCTGTAGTCACTTGGACTATTTTAACGATGTCTTTAATGACTTTGCGATGCCAGCAAGAGTCATTCCCTCCCTCTGTCAATACTGACAGAATTTTCATTTTTGGGTGAACTAACCCTTTAATTTAATTTAATCGATAATCGATTAACCGTTTACATCCCTAGTTTATATATATATAAATGTCTATAAACAAATTTGATACACACATGAATGGGTTCACTCTGAGAACACATAAAGAAATAGTGGCATTGTGCCTCTTGTTGGCGCTATAACAGAACGTCACATGACTTCAATACAGTATTGTGATATAAAAGGCTATACTTTATGAACGCATATCGTCACGAAACTCAGTATTAGTCATCTGCACCATGCTTTGAAGGTACTCAAAAAGTTTCGCCGCAGCGCCACCTTGTGGTATAAAACAACATTGCCAAAAAATGCTAATATCTTTTGAATAAATTTGCCTACTGTAATGAGACTGGTCTTAATAGTTTCCTTGGGTTATGCTGAAAACATAGATACTAATCATGCCATAGTCAGCCAAACTTCCTGTCCGCCATCTTTATTTACTTTTAAAATCTACTTTTTCAAACTTCTCCTAGACCGTTTGACCGTTTTTCACCAAAATCGAATCCTGTCATCTCCAGACCGTGCCGACTAAAACGTACGGATTTCGTGTTGATAGACGAGAACATTTTCGTGCAAAGTTGAGGCATGATGCCAAAATGACTATTATGACTATAATGACTATTCAGGCTTTATCTCTGCAATGCATTCACATATTGACACCTGACCACATCACATCGATTTCATAACTGCGCCACCTATTGGTCTAAAGTGATAATCCATTAAATCTTATGGATTATTCAGCTATTTTGCCTTAAATCATGTTAATGTATTTTTTCTTGCGCTTGGCCCCAATGATTGCTGCTTGCAGCTATATTTTATTATTATTATTTCTTCTATTGAAGGTAAAAATAATCAGTTTTGGTTTTTGCTACGTTTTTATTTATTTCCATGTTAGAGAGCATTAAACTCGTTTCAGTTTGCTAGACTAGGCGAAATTCTAATGTTCACAAGTTTCCAATAATGTTTGTTTTATTTGACTTCCTTATTTAAATTATTAATTTTAATTTAGTGTTCGATGTAAATATAGCATCCTTCCTCATATAGGAACATTACAGTGTTCATTTTGATGTTATGTTGACTTTGTTTAAAGTAATCCTGCGTTCAATGTGTCACAGAAGCTCATGAACCGAATGTCTCTTTAGAAACAAAGGCATAATTGCATTTAATCCCAGTTTGACATATCAGACGCCTCGTTTACTGCTCACTTTTGCGCTGCAGCGACTGGAATGATGTGTAACGATGTTGACAGTGGCCGAGTCGTGGGACGGGATCGGACTCTAATGAAGCTTGCTGTTTTTAAGATGGCAGAATCCCAGCGGGGGTCAGCCGTCAGTCTCTCTCCTATCAATACTGTCAGAGAGCCTTAACTCCCGTCACGTGACCTCAGCCATGCCCGGTCACTTAACAGAGACGCCAATCTCGTGTCAACTCAATCTCTGCCACCCAGGGCTGACTGGGAGAGGGTTGTGTTTTTCCCAAGCCCGTTTCCGTGCGGTAGCCTAGCGACTGAGCCATGCTCCCGACAGAAATATCCCAAAAACAAATCAATGCTTCTGATGAAGGGAACCGCATGCAGGTTTATTCAATTCCCATCTGTTTGTATAGCGCTTTTCACAATACACATCAATTTAAAGCAGCTTTACAGAAAATGCACGAGTCCACATTACAAGAGTGATCTGAGTTATGTATTTCAGAAGTGTACACATACAAAATCACAGTTAGCGAAAAAGGTATTTATTTAAACAATGCAACATTTAAATAATGCACTGCAAAAACAAATGCATTTTTAATGCATAAAAGATTTTGTAAGCATATTGCATTTTCAACGCAAATTGCGCAACATGGTTTTTAGCCGGACTGTCATAGAAAGGAATTATGAACACATGCAAAACCAAGAGAGAATCGATTAAATATTAATAACTGATTATGTTGTTGTCAATGTGTGCTTTCAACTTTTTGTTTTTCTACATTTTTGTCTTTTTACATAGTAAAATAAAGTCTGTAGGCTTAGCTGTAGTTTGTCTTTTTTTGCCATATTGTTTTTTTTCTCTCCAGATACACTGTAAAAAATATTTTCAAGATTTGTTATCACAACATATTTTCTTTTGTCAAATCAACTTTATAATAATTTATTTAGTTGAGATAACTTATTATTTTGAGTTTCTGATGGTTAAATTAATCTCCTTCATTGTATTAACTCACTTTTTCCAGTTTAATCAACTTAAAATTTTAAGGCAACCCAGGTTACTTACTTTTTTAAGTTAAACCCAACAATATTTTTTTACAGTGTAGTAATCACAAATTTTTTTCTTTTGTCAAATCAACTTAAATAATTTATTTAGTTCAGATAACATATAATTTTGAGTTTCTGATGGTTAAATGAATATCCTTCATTGTATTAACTCACTTTTTCCAGTTCAATGAAGTTAAAATTTTAAGGCAACCCAGGTTACTTACTTTTTTAAGTTAAAACATCAATATTTTTTTTACAGTGTACCTTAACCCTAAAACCGTATTCTGGACAAATGTGGGCAAAATAGTTTTGATTTATTTTTTAAAAATACTTCCCTTGATCTGAGCGGTACAAGACTTGGCTACTTTTCCTAAGTTTGCCTCCTGAACACACACATTTTTTTTTTTGACTCAATTCTACAATGTTAAGTGGGTGAAAAAAAAGCTCCTTAATTTTGTATTTGGGTCAAAAATGGGCACCCATAGAAATGAATGGGAAAAACTGTAATTTAGAGCATTCTAAAATAAGCCAAAATAATGACAGCAAAGTCACTTCATCTTTAGGTTTTAGCTCTAAGAACTTATTAGAATGATATTTTAATGTAGTTAAAAAAATAAACATAAAAATATGCATAATTTACATAGAAAATATGGTACTTTTTGAAGTAAATAAATTCAAAAATACCCCCAAAATAAAAAAAACCCACCATAAATGGATAGACAAAACTTTATCGAAGACAGTGACATAACATTTATAATAAATAAAAATTAGGATCACACCTAAGTCCTCTGTGCCCACATTTGTCCACAATTACAGGATTAAGGCTATAAAGTGAATATGGTTTGAGGGCTACCTAGTTTAGTGTTTTGTTCATCCCATTTAATATACACCTCATATTTTGATAGTTTAATCAAACTTGTAGGCTCATTGACCAATATTATCCCCTCTGAACATCACTTTTGGCCACTACTGTATTTACTGAAGAAGAAAACATAGATTTAAATTTCAATATGGACAATGCATGCAAAACTTCCCCGAAATTTTGATGTGACCACAGCTTAAGACCAATTGATGCAGTCAATTTCAATTTCATGTCAATTGTACACTTTTGTGAATGTCGGAGGCAGCGTGAGAAAAGCATGGAAAAATGAAAAACTGATAAAAAGTCACTCTAAAATCCCCTGTGACAACTTGCCCCAGTCATTTCCACACACACGTTAGCCTTTATGAAACAAAATCCGATGAACTTACGACAGTCATTTCAACAGCAAACGGCAGAGTGGAGGACAATGAAAGCATCCTTTGGTTTGATTTGATTAGCGTGTGTGTGTGTGTGTGTGTGTGTGTGTGTGGTGATGCCTGACGCGTGTTTGGAGTCTGTCTTGATTAACCTTTATGAAGTGACATCTAATTTACAGAATGTAAGTCGTGTGGAGAGTAAACTCGAGTGTCCTCATATTGATCCTCTGCCTTCCTGATGTCACACTTCCTGTGAAACAACCAATCAGGGTTTGAGGATCAATGAGAGCGTAGATGCGTCAATTCCTATCCAACCAGAGAAATCAGCTCTCTTATTTTGTGAAAAGATCCGTGTCATTCTGTCCCTGAGCTCCTCATTTGGATCTGTAGTGTTGCGTTTCAATAATTTTCATACTGTATTAGGTTTGAATATTTAATATGCATGCTCTGCTTTGTTTTGTAGTTTGCTGACTGCATGCACTTGCAAGCATAAACATATAATGCAAGTGATTTGACACGTGTTTATTAATGCATGTTATCAAGTTTAATTTATTTTATAATGATTTCTCATTAAAGTATCCGATTCATGCTTCATGTCACTTATATTTTGAGTTATTGAAATGTCTTGTTTTGGGAGTGACGGATCTCAAGGCCGAGGTGGTTCATTAAAATGACTCGGTTTAACATGATTTGCACTGCTTTGGTCTAATAAAATAAGTTTAATAATAGATCTCAGAAGCACAGAACAAAAGTTTAGCTGGTAAACACACACACACACACACACACCTGCAGGATCATTCAGGAGAGAGAAACACCCACAGTCACGCTGGAAACCTTTTAATTGGCTGTAATTATCTTAGCAGAGAATGTGGAAGGGCGTGAGAGGATTTGTGTGTGTGTGTGTGAGATCAGAGATTGTGTTGTGCGGAGATAATGAGACCCGGGAGAGAGCGAGCGCTTCCACAGAGAATGAGCCGTTCTGATAAAGCCAGTTAAACTATTAGTGCCTCAATTATCCGCTGATGATGAAGATTCCTTGTGTTTGTACTTCCCTTTAGTTTCCATGATCTTTAAGTGATTTTGTGTGGTTCTGAACCCAGGATGCTGTTCATTAGTTCTGCTCAGAGATTGGAGCCGAGAGACTTGACATGTTGCAGTTGTTGCAGTTCGTTATTATTGTAGGCCTAATCGATATAAATGTGCCATTCTCAGTTGTATAATAGTCAGCATGAAGGACATGCGTTACAGTGACTCCTGCTGGCAGAGGACAAGAGAGTGAGACACAAATGACTGTCTGTCTGTTTGCCGGTCAGTTTCTGTTTGTCCACCTGTCTGTCTCTCTGTCTGTCTGTCTGTCTGTTTGTTAGTTTGTCTGTCTGTCTGTCTGTCCACCTGTCTGTCTGTTTGTTTGTTTGTTTGTTTGTTTGTCTGTTTGTCTGTCTGTCTGTCGGTCTGTTTGTTAGTTTGTCTGTCTGTCTGTCCACCTGTCTGTCTGTCTGTCCACCTGTCTGTCTGTCTGTTTGTTTGTCTGTCTGTCTGTCTGTCTGTCTGTTTATTCCACCTGTCTGTCTGTCTGTCTGTCTGTTAGTTTATCTGTCTGTCTGTCTGTCTGTTTGTTAGTTTGTCTGTCTGTCTGTTTGTCCACCTGTCTGTCTGTCTGTCTGTTTGTTAGTTTGTCTGTCTGTCTGTCTGTTTGTTAGTTTATCTGTCTGTCTGTTTGTTAGTTTGTCTGTCTGTCTGTTTGTCCACCTGTCTGTCTGTCTGTCTGTCTGTTTGTTAGTTTATCTGTCTGTCTGTTTGTTAGTTTATCTGTCTGTCTGTCTGTCTGTTTGTTAGTATGTCTGTCTGTTTGTTAGTTTGTCTGTCTGTCTGTCTGTTTGTTAGTTTGTCCACCTGTCTGTCTGTCGGTCTGTTTGTTAGTTTGTCTGTCTGTCTGTTTGTCCACCTGTCTGTCTGTCTGTATGTCTGTCCACCTGTCTGTCTGTCCACCTGTCTGTCTGTCCACCTGTCTGTCTGTCTGTCTGTCTGTCTGTCTGTTTGTTTGTCCACCTGTCTGTCTGTCTGTTTGTTAGTTTATCTGTCTGTCTGTCTGTTTGTTAGTCTGTCGGTCTGTTTGTTTGTTAGATTGTCTGTCTGTCTGTCTGTTTGGTAGTTTGTCTGTCTGTCTGTTTGTCCACCTGTCTGTCTGTCTGTCTGTTTGTTAGTTTGTCTGTCTGTCTGTTTGTCCACCTGTCTGTCTGTCTGTCTGTCTGTTTGTTAGTTTATCTGTCTGTCTGTCTGTCTGTTTGTTAGTTTATCTGTCTGTCTGTTTGTTAGTTTGTCTGTCTGTCTGTTTGTCCACCTGTCTGTCTGTCTGTCTGTTTGTTAGTTTATCTGTCTGTCTGTCTGTCTGTTTGTTAGTTTGTCTGTCTGTCTGTCTGTTTGTTAGTATGTCTGTCTGTTTGTTAGTTTGTCTGTCTGTCTGTCTGTTTGTTAGTTTGTCCACCTGTCTGTCTGTCGGTCTGTTTGTTAGTTTGTCTGTCTGTCTGTTTGTCCACCTGTCTGTCTGTCTGTATGTCTGTCCACCTGTCTGTCTGTCCACCTGTCTGTCTGTCTGTCTGTCTGTTTGTTTGTCCACCTGTCTGTCTGTCTGTTTGTTAGTTTATCTGTCTGTCTGTCTGTCTGTTTGTTAGTTTGTCTGTCTGTCTGTCTGTTTGTTAGTATGTCTGTCTGTTTGTTAGTTTGTCTGTCTGTCTGTCTGTTTGTTAGTTTGTCCACCTGTCTGTCTGTCGGTCTGTTTGTTAGTTTGTCTGTCTGTCTGTTTGTCCACCTGTCTGTCTGTCTGTATGTCTGTCCACCTGTCTGTCTGTCCACCTGTCTGTCTGTCTGTCTGTCTGTTTGTTTGTCCACCTGTCTGTCTGTCTGTTTGTTAGTTTATCTGTCTGTCTGTCTGTCTGTTTGTTAGTCTGTCGGTCTGTTTGTTTGTTAGATTGTCTGTCTGTCTGTCTGTTTGGTAGTTTGTCTGTCTGTCTGTTTGTCCACCTGTCTGTCTGTCTGTCTGTCTGTCTGTTTGGTAGTTTGTCTGTCTGTCTGTTTGTCCACCTGTTTGTTTGTCTGTTTTGTCCGTCTATTTGTTTGTCTGTTTGTTTGTCTGTCTATTTTTTGTTTATAAGTCTGTTTGTTTATCGTCTACTTTTTTGTCTGTTTGTTCGTCTGTTTTTTGTCTGTTTGTTTATTTGTTTGTCTGTCTGTCTGTCTGTCTGTCTGACTGTGTTAGTTTGTTTATCTTGTTTGTCCATCTATCTGTTTGTCTGTTTGTCCGTCTGTCTGTGTGACTGTCTGTTTGTTCGTCTGTTTTGTCTGTTTGTTTGTTTGTTTGTTTGTTTGTCTGTGTGTCTGTTTGGCCGTGTGTCTTTGTGACTGTCTATTTGTCTTTTTGTTTGTCTGTCTATTTGTTTGTCTGTCTGTCTGTTTGTTTGTTTGTCTATTTGTTAGTTTTTTTTCTGTTTTGTCAGTCTATTTGTCTGTTTGTTTGTTTATCTGTTTGTTTGTCTATTTCTTTGATTGTTTGTCTGTCGATCTGTCTGTCACTCTGTTTGTTTGTTTGTCTGTTTTAAATAAATAAAATTAAAATAATATTAAATGTTAATAATAATTTGTTAATTTTAGTTAACTATGTACACTTCTAAAGCATTTCATAATCTTAATAAGCATTTAATAATAATTAAATATAACTAAAATAATAAAATATAATTACTGTAAATTAAATATACATAATATAAAAATGATATTACGTGTAATGTGGAATTTAATCATCTTAGTTAATTTTATTATTAAAATCATAAGTTGTATCTGTAAATATTACCTATTTATAATGAACCTGAACTGATATGAACTAACAATGAACAGTTGTATTTTTATTAACTAACATTAACAAGGATTACTGTAATAAATATTGTATTTTTTTTTATTATTATTAGTTAATGTTAATGCATTAATTAAAAAAATGCTGGGTTGTTTCAACCCATGTTTGGGTCAAATATGGACAAACCCAATTATTGGGTTACAAAAATTTTATTAAAAATGTAATGCAATGATTGGGTTTGTCCATATTTGACCCAAGCATGGTTTGAAACATATTTGACCCATTTATTTTAGTGTAATGTTAACTATTGGGCCTTTAACATACATTAGCTACCGTCTCATGTCATCATATTTCAGGTTTTCCAAAATATGCACTTTTTAATGCACAATTAAATCTCCATTAAGAAGTGTAGTTTAGCACTGGTTTCCATGTTCATGCATGCTGTTTTTAAATGCTTTAAAGTCCAATAGAGCATATTAAAGTGTTTTCGACAGTCTCTGCAGTTATACTCCGGTGGTTCATTTGGCCAGTGCTAATAAACAACGAGCCAATCCCAGAATCCACTGCAGGTTTGTGCTGACTGTCTAAATCGGTGCTGTCTGAAGATGCAATGCAGCACCCCGGAGAAAACTGCTCATGACCTGCTATTACCCTGAAGAGAACGGCAACTCAATTAGTCTAACGAGGGCCAACCATAATTAAACTGAACCTGTCTCTGTGGATAACAGGACGCTGTGTCAGAGAGCGTGTGTGAGAGAGAGGTAAACAAACTAGCTGTTGAAAAGCATGTCCAACACACACACTACAAACATGCAGTAAAAAATATTGATGGTTTAACTTAAAAAAGTAAGTAACCTGGTTGACTTAAAATTTTAAGTTGATTAAACTGGAAAAAGTGAGTTAATACAATGAAGGAGATTAATTTAACCATCAGAAACTCAAAATTATATGTTATCTGAACTAAATAAATTATTTAACTTGATTTGACAAAAGAAAAAATGTTGTGATTACTAAACTGTAAAAAAATATTGTTGGTTTAACTTAAAAAAGTAAGTAACCTGGGTTGCCTTAATTTTAAGTTGATTAAACTGGAAAAAGTGAGTTAATACAATGAAGGAGATTAATTTAACCATCAGAAACTCAAAATTATATGTTATCTGAACTAAATAAATTATTTAACTTGATTTGACAAAAGAAAAAATGTTGTGATTACTAAACTGTAAAAAAATATTGTTGGTTTAACTTAAAAAAGTAAGTAACCTGGGTTGCCTTAAAATTTTAAGTTGATTAAACTGGAAAAAGTGAGTTAATACAATGAAGGAGATTAATTTAACCATCAGAAACTCAAAATAATAAGTTATCTCAACTAAATAAATTATTATAAAGTTGATTTGACAAAAGAAAATATGCTGTGATAACAAATCTTGAAAATCACATTTTTGTTGACATCTGGCGAATTTTAAAACTTTACTTCTTTTAAACAATTTTACAAAATTTGACAAAACTTAACAAACTTCAAAAATGTTAATTTCTTTACTTTGGTTTTCATGGATGTTCATCCACTTATTTAGACACACACACACACACAGAGAGAGAGAGAGAGAGAGAACACACCTTTTTCTAAAGCCTAAAGCAAGATAATAAATGCATGTATTATCAGACATTATTTTGCTTCTGTTGCAAATGTTTCTTGTTTGGATGTTTTAACAGGAACTCCAGACCGAAGGACTGATTGTGATCTGTCTCCTGCAGTGTGTGTGAGACGCTCGTCTCCGAGGAAGCCTTCAGCAGAGCTCACACACACACTTCACACACGTCTGTGTTCTTCAGGGAGACGGGCTGCTAAAAGCTTTTCAACACCAACATCTCCCTGTGATCCCAGAGAAATCAAAGAGAGCAAATCTCTCCCACTGACGCGCAGTGTGTGTGTGTGTGTGTGAGGGAAGATGATCAGAGATTCAGTGAGGAAGAGCAAACTTCATCGCATCTCAGCGCACGACACGAGCATGTGAGTTCAGATCATATTCATCATAACAGCAAACAAATCTGCCGTAATTGAACATGAAACACGTCAGCTTTTCAAGCATAATAAATAAACATCAGAACACACACTATCTCAAATAAACGCTGATCTTTTGAACTTTCCATTTATTAAAGAATCCTCAAAAAAAGGTTTCCAACATTGATAATAATCAGAAATGTTTCTTGAGCATCAGATCATCATATTAGAGTGATTTCTGAAGGATCATGTGACACTGAAGACTGGAGTAATGATGCTGAAAATCACAGGAATAAATTACACTTTACTATATATTCACATAGAAAACGGATATTTTAAATTATAATAATATTTCACATTTTTTACTGTATTTTTAATTAAATAAAAGCAGCCTTGGTGAGCATAAATTACATCGCTGTATAAAAGATGGATAAATTAATAAATAAATGTGTAATATATAACAATAAAAGCATGTAAAAGATAATATACACAGTATGAGATGTAATATATAATAATAAATATCACCACAGGGTCAAACATTGAAACCTGACTCACACTCTGCGGGAGCCAGTGATGATGTCACACCTTGACCCCGCCCCCTGGACCTCTGTTTCCATGGCAACGGCAAACAAACACTCCAGAGACATGAAGGAGACGAGATTAATGACTTTTGACAGACGGGAAACCCATGAGACTCACAAGTCAAACTTTGCGTCAGGAGTGATGATGTTAATTTTCCTCAGACGCTCGATTCCTCTCGGACATCCCTGTATTGTTGACGGCGTTCGGACAGATTCGGTCGGTCTCCACAGAGGCGGACGACGGGTTGAGAGATTGTTGTCAGTGTTCCTGTGTGGTGTGTGTCAGTGAAACCCTCTTTGAAGTGAATGCCAGGGGAGATTTATGTAGTTAACACACTGAGAATGAATATTAATGTAAAACGCAGAGCTGGACTTCTGCAGACGTGCTGACAGGATTGTTAGTGTCTTCTGGAGAATATTTAAAGCTCATCAGTTTTATCATGTTACCAGAGAAGACTATATATAAAGTAATACAATAGGTTATTCACTCAAGAGCAATGAGTGTTTGTTCTTTGTCTTTTGTTGTTTGATTAACATTAAAAACACAGCAGGTTTATTAGGCTACTGTCACTTTAAGAGCTGCACAGATCCAATATACTGTTACACATGCGTTTTATTTCTCAACTGTTTATGTGCAGTTAAGAAATAACCAACTAGGTTTATAAGGATACTTGCCAAGATTGACACTTTTTATTGAATACGTCTTTGATACGTCTTACGCCTTGAGCTTGAATATTACATTGGCGAGGCTTAAAGGAGTAGTTCACTTTTCAAAAAATTTTGCTGATAATTTACTCGCCCCCATGTCATTCAAGATGTCCATGTCTTTCTTTCTTCAGTCGAAAAGATATTAAGGTTTGTTTTTGAAACATTCCAGGATTTTCTCCATATAATGGACTTCAATGGGGTCCAAACTGTTCAAGGTCCAAATGAGAGTTTCAGTGCAGCTTCAAAGGGCTTTAAACGACACCAGACGATGAATAAGGGTCTTATCAAGCGAAACGAGCGCTCATTTAAAAAATAAATAACAAAGCTTAAGTTTTATAAGCTCAAATGCTCGCCTTGCTTTGTTCTGTGATGAGCATTCGCGACTCTCCTGTTCGAACTCATTCATCAAAATGAACAAATCTTTTTCCGAGTCAATTCGTTCTTTTCGTTTGTTGAATCAACCAAATGATTCAGAAAAAGATTTGTTCATTTTGATGAACGAGTTCAAACAGGAGAGTCACGAACGCACATCACAGAACAAAGCAAGGCGAGCATTTGAGCTTATAAAACTTAAGCTTTGTTATTTATTTTTTAAATGGCCGCTTCGGCCCGCTCGTTTCGCTTGATGAGACCCTTATTCATCGTCTGGTGTCGTTTAAAGCCCTTTGAAGCTGCACTAAAACTCTCATTTGGACCTTGAACCGTTTGGACCCCATTGAAGTCCATTATATGGAAAAAATCCTGGAATGTTTTCATCAAAAAACTTCATTTCTTTTCGACTGAAGAAAGAAAGACATGGACATCTTGGATGACATGGGGGCGAGTAAATCATCACATTCATTCACATTCATGTTTCGTTCACATTCATGTTTTCACAATTTTCTATTGTTAGAATTCGTAAAAATATTACCGGCAAACTGGCGATTGAACACCGTTTCATAGACTCGCCAATTTTGACTCACATTTGCCGCTTGGCGAGTGTTCATTTTAGCCCCTGGGTTTGTAGTAAATGAGTGTATACATATTTATTAACAAAAAATGCACTTGATTGAAATGTGCAATTTTTTATGATCAAACATCAAAATCCCAGGGAAACGTTTTATTGCTCAGATGTTGCTCTTGCAAAGCTCAGGAGATTTGAGTATCAACTTTAATGTTTGGCAATGAATGGCTTTGAACTGGATACTTAGGAAATGAAAGTCAAGAGACGGGGATCAAGAACAAGAGGGCCGATAGGTTTGATCCTTTAATTCTTCTTGTTTTCATCTGTTGAGGAACATGAAAGTATTTCATTTGTGTTCGTTCACCTTCAGCCTGTGCGCCGTCTCTTCAAGGACTGCGTTACGTTATTGACAGGTAATCTCCATTAGAGAGATCGAGTGTGTGTGTGAGGTCAGCCTGTTGTGAAAGGACATCACTGTATTATCTGTGAAGGGCTCAAAACTCATTATAATCCAACATGATGCAGCCGTGAAGCTCACAGCAACATAAGGACACGTTTAAAGAAAAGAACTCGATTTTAAAATTAAGAAGTTATATTTTAGTAACATTAAGAATTCGTTTGGAATTTGAATGAGCCTTCATCCATCCTGACTGACACACTAAACACACTGATTCGGTCTGACAGGTGAAGCTTATAAATCTCTTTTTCTTTTCTTTTCCATGATGCACTTTCCAGCGAGTGTCACGTCAAATGATGCAAGACTCCAGAAGGACGATGCCAACATGACGAATGTGCTGAAACACTTCATCAGTAAGGTCTTCACTCAATACATGATTTTGGATGCCATCAAACTCTCAATCTTGCAAAGATTGAATAAAAAATAAACCGTAAATTTTACGGTAAAAAAACGGCAGCTGTGGTTACCAGAACTTTACCGTTAAAAATACGGTAGGAACGTTAATTTTTTATTTTATTTAATTAATTTTTTTTTTTTTTTTTGTAATGAGATTTGTTTATGTCTGTGTGTTGTAACTTTGATGTTAATTGTCCATGTAAACTAAGCTGCTTATCTTGGCCAGGACACTCCCGAAAAAGAGATTTTAATCTCAGTGAGTCTTTTTCCTGGTAAAAAAATAAATAAATAAATAAAGGTAAATAAATGGTTTTACAGACTTAACTTAAAATTTACAGTAATAAACCGTATTTTATTTTCTGATAAAATGTTGATTTACCAACTTATTAATATCTGTTTTAGACCATTGTAATACACTGACTACCATCAATCATCACAGCAGTGAAGAGTTACTTGAGCAATCACAGCTCATCACAAGTGAATACTTGTATAAAGCAATACTTGTGTAAAGAAGCTTCACAGTGTCATTCACACAAACATTAAGCACCATCATGGTAACACACATGAAATTAAAAAAATGCAATAAACATTAATTTAACAACATTAAATGTAACATAAAACACTAATGTACATAACTGATTAGAAAAAAAACAATAAAACAATGAGGAACCATAGTTATTTCAATAAAAATACATCAAATGTGAAGTGTCACACAGGGAATTGTGGGAATGTCAATTTACGTTTTTTCACTGTAAATTATACAACGATTTGTTCTTTTTCACATTCAAAAACTGTAAATTTAACCGTATTTTACTGTAAAATTATATCACAGTTATTTACCGTATAAAGTACGGAAACTTTCTGTTAACCAATTAACAGTTTTGCACTGTAGCATTTTTACCGTCTTTTACTGTTAAAATCACGGATATTTTTTACAGTGAACACAGATTAAAAATGTATCAGGAAATCCACATGGAAATGACAGGGGATTTTAAAACTGTGATTTCCAGGAAATAAGCAAAATCCTAAAAAGTTATGGGTATTTCTATAATGCATTTACTATATGATCTCCAGTTTGGGAGATTCTCTAACAGAATCAAGAAAGGTCGTGGGAATGAGTGGGAACTTCGAAAGCTCCGTTTCATCCAGCTTTTCCCAAGCTATAATTCAATTTTCTTCTTGCGTTATTATCTTCCTCACTGATGATGAAGAGAGTGAGCAGAGAGTGCAATTACTACTACGACATTAGTCCACTGCTAATTAAGACTAACTAATGAGCCATTCATCCTCATTTAGACTAAACTTACTGCCAGGAAAATGCGCTAATCACCGCCATTACTCATCCGTTCAGATCACACGTGAACAACATCACAATCGCAGACATTATTACACCGCAATTTCACAGACAAATCAATCAATCATGTGTGACTGGAAGAATTTGCCCTGGTTTTACCTTTTATTTGTTTGCGACCAGTGGTTTTTTTTGATAAGTTAAAACTCACACACTTTTTTTCCTATTATAAAAAACTTTAAAATTCAGTTGTACTCTTGTACATTTATGGTGTGTCAGTTTCATGATCAGAATCACTATAAGTCAGTAATTATTTGAGCGTTGCATAAACATAAGCCTCTTAAGACTGTCTTAAAGGGACAGTTCATCCCAAAATGTCAGTAATGACTCTCCCTCATGTTGTTCCCCGTAAGACTTTCGTTCATCTTCAGAACACAAATGAAGATATTTCTGATTAAATCTGAGAGCGGTCTCACTCCTCCATAGGCTTCTACTGTAATTGAAACTTGCCGGAAAAGTTATTAAAGACATCGTAAAAATAGTCCGAGTGACTACAGCGGCTCAACCTTAAGTTTGTCAAGCGGCGAGAATACTTTTTGTGCCCAAAAATAAATTATTAATTTCCTATAAATATTCCTGTTCTTTTTGGGAGTCGGTGAGCAAATCAGTTTAAAATAAATGCATATTATAAGACAAATAAAGTGTTTTTTATCCTTGCATGCATGTTAAACTGTTTTTGGGAACTCCTAAAACAAAAATAGGAACATTTTAAATGCTATGATAGGGGCTCTTTAAGAGAACACAAAAACATCTAATAAATACATTTTCCTCCAATCTCATATTTTTTCCAGCACCATGTCACTTTAGGGGCTCCATTATGGCATCAAACGATGGACAAAACAGCGCAAGTGCATAAACACTGCACGCAACTGAATTACAATAGTGTGAGCACCATGACAAAGCTCGCACGTAAAATGTAAACACACAGAACTCAAATCCCAAAAATATGATTGTGCGCACAAATGAACAAGTCACCATTTTTGTGAAATAGGCCTATATGCGCGTGCGTGTAGAAAAAACTTGTGCGTGTTCAAATCAGCGGGTGTGCGTGGAAAAAAACTTGCGTGTGTTCAAATGAGCGCTTGTAGAAAAGAACTTGCGCTTATGCTAAAAAATAAAAATAAAAAAAAGAAAGAAAGAAATATAAATAAATAATAAAATAAAAACATTATTCAATCCCCAAATAAAGAAATATAAATAAATAATAAAATAAAAACATTATTCAATCCCAAAAAAAAGAACTTACGCATGTTAAAATCGGCGCGCGCGTGTAAAAAAAAAAACTTGCGCATGTTCAAATCAGCGTGCGTGTAGAAAAGAACTTACGCTTACGCTAAAAAAATAAACTTAAAAAAATAAAGAAAGAAATATAAATAAATAATAAAATAAAAACATTATTCAATCCCCAAATAAATAAATAAATAAATATAAATAAATAATAAAATAAAAACATTATTCAATCCCCCCCCCCCCAAAAAAAAGAACTTGCGCGTGTTAAAATCGGCGCGCGCGCATATTCAAATCAGCGTGCGCGTGTAGAAAAGAACTTGCGCGTGTGGAACGGCTCACGGCTGTTATTTCTGCTTGCGACTTGTTAATTTGTGTGCACAATAATTCTTTTGTGCTCCATTTTGTAATTTGATAGTTCTGCGTGTTTACATTTTACGTGCGAGCTTTGTCACGGTGCTCACACTATTGTAATTCACTTTCGCGCTGTGTTTATGCGCTTGCGCTGTTTTGTCCATCATTTGATGCCATACCTCCATACTTTTTGAGTATGAGTACTTTCTGAGGAACGCGAGCGGAAAAACTGAAATCGTTGAAATCAAAAGCATTGAAATAAATGTTTCCCTCCCTTTTCATATATATTTTCCATCACCATTTCCCTTGTTAGACTGTGCCTGCACACCGACAACAGAGGCATTTCATTCTTTCCCAGAAAGTGTTTTTACCAGACGAGCCGCTGCTCAATTAACTCGGGAGGCTGTAAAACAAACCGTGTGGATCAGCAGTTTTCCCGGATCGGGATGTTCTTATCTCGGCTCGGCAGCGCTGCAGTGTGTCCCGCTCTATTATCGCAGATTGCAGGAATATATCTTTGACATTCATCCAGTCCGATCTCTCTCCGTGAGAACTGATGTCCTCTCGAATTCAATTTCCTCTGCCGTGATCTGGCTTTATCTGGGTAATAACTGTTCCCAGGCCTGTGCTAATGAAACCTGTCAGTCCCGCGGGACACGTGCACGGGATTGAGGACCGGATCAGTCTGTCCGAGGAATAATCCCGGACAGATGAACAACATCAGAATCTGGGAGTCTTTGCACAAACTGAACTCTGAACAGATCACAGGAGAGACGTCTGGTTTCTTTCGCACGCAGGGGGATAACATTAAATGAAGGATCGTGCAAAAAAAGTATACTCGTGTATGTTGATCCAAACCTGTAACTTGATTTCTTCTGTGCAATTGCATCATTGCATCACCTTTATTCCTATAGTGCCTTATATAATAATATAGCAGCTCTAGAAGGCAATGTTCAGCTCAATGTTGATTCAGTTCAATAACTGTGTAAAATTCAGGAGTCAATTTTGAATGAAATATTCCTTTAAAGTCAACCTGTGGCCAATAATTATATCCCTTAAAACTCATCTTTAATCACCAAAATGACGTTTTTCTTTGAAAATTTCTTCCTGCGTTATAATCGCTTGGATGTAAAAAAAAAAAAAAAAAAAAATCGCTTGGATGTAACCCGACCCCCTTGCCTCATTTAGTATGTGCGGTTCTATGAATATGCAAATGAGCCCCACCTCTACTCCCTCACTCAGAAATCCACTGGTTGCCGATCACACGTCGATCTGATTGGTTACTGTCTTTGGTTCACTGCAGTTTTAAGGAGAAAATACTGTCAACCTATGAACTTACACATGGTGTGTCTTAACCTCTTAACCGTCACCGCCCTTTTTGAATAGACATGGAAATGCTCATTTCAAACTTTAATGGTTGTAATTGAAGAATGCTTTGGAATATAGATGTAAGATTGGTCTCGTTTTAAAGAAGACATTTGGCAGAAATTAAGAAAGTGAAACAGATATAGAAGTTTGAGTTCATAGAAATGTACAATGTAAAAAAAATAATTATTCATATTTTATATAAAATATATAATTTCAAAACCTGGGCTACTCTAAAACTGCCAAAAATCTGAACAAGTTGTGTTTCAAATTTTAGGTTGATATCTCAAAAAATGAGCTTTCAGTGAGATTTAGTTTGGGCGCAGTACTGAATGCTTCCACTAGGGCACAATCAGACTCCATTACTGCCCATATAAGGGCGCCTCCATTTCCATATGTGTTTTGAGTGATATGAACCATTATTTCCACAAATTTCACACAATTTATGAAGTAGAAATCCTATTCAGAAGTAGCATGGGAAGTTTGGCAGATTTTGATATGAATTCAACCTCTTGGAATCACATACAAAGCACACGCATGCATGTTATATCTTATTGCCATAACACAAATGGTGAATTTATTATATTTTCGTAATATTTAAAACATTTTCAGACCTTTCTTTCTAAAATTATTGAATGGATGCTATCTTTTGAACTCATTAATAACTTTTTTTCATGATTTTTCATGTTCATTGCTATTTCAAAATAAAGGTCTGAACGCGCTTTATAAGTATGAAAATGTTCTTGTTGCAAATTGATAAATTACGGCTCCTGTGTAAATCAGTCACCAAATATGGAAACTAGAGATTGTAAGCTTTCAAATGATATATAGTTTGTCAATATTATATTATGTCTTTTCTAAGATATTATTGTTTTAAAAATATAATGGCAAGCATCCCACCTGTGGGACGGTGACAGTTAAGCAGATTAAAAACACCACATAGACAAATAAACAACATTAAAACTTGATTTTCACCACAGGGGGACTTTAAAGTATGAAGTAAAGACAGTATGTGACTTTTCCCTGAAAAAGAAATGAAAAGGTCGAGTCTTGTGAGCATTATGAACCGTCTCTGCTTTCATTAGTTCACCCGCCTGCAGGAGTTCATTGGCAGGTCAGATTTGGACAGGCTCACGCTCTTATAAACAATATTGAAAAACCAATATGTTCTGAATCAGAGTGATGACTCAAAGAGATCTGTGCAGTATGTTCTGGGATCTTCTCTAATAAGATGAAGTGACTCGGACACTGAACAGGCCGTCAGTCTTTAGAGACGGAGATCCAGGAGAATCCTGAACTTATGAATCATCTCCGAGTGACGTCTGCATCATATTCCAGGAGACCGTCACAAACGGCATTTTAACAGGGAGATAAAATAAAGGTAAAAATGTTCAGATGTAGAAAACAATGAGTGATGTCAGTGATATACAGTACACTGGGGTCAGTAAGATTTTTGTTCAGCATGGACGCATTAAATTAATCAAAAGTGCACAGTTTGGATTTAAAATAAATGCTGTTAAAAATAAATGAAGAATTATCAGTTTCTAAAAAAATATGAAGCAATTTCAACATCGATAATAAAAATGTTTCTTGAGCATCATTAGAGTGATTTTTAAAGGGGTAATGATGCTGAAAATTCACAGGAATAAATTACACTTATTCACTTAGAAAACTAATATTTCACAACAACGTTACTGTATTGATGATCAAATAAATGATGGTGAGCAGAAGACACTTCTTTAAACATTAAAACATCGTACTGAACAATAGAGGTGTGCGATACCGCTAGATTTGGTATCGATCCGATACCAAGTAAATACAGGGCCAGTATCGCCGATACCGATACCAATACCGATACTTTTTAATAATTAAAGTCCCCGTGAACCGGAAGTTGCAAACGATTTTTCTCCAGTGCTGTGACGTATTTCCAAGTGAAACGGAATATTGAACAGAGGGCAGGGTTTTACTCTAGCGCTCCTCCTCTCGGTTTGAGGGGAGTGGTTAAGCGTTTCCCCACCCAAGCTGTGAAACCTACGTCATCAGAAAAAGAAACCGCTCCAGACCGGAAGTAACTTTTCAGATTTTGATTAAAGATTACCAAGGTAAAACATTTTTTTTAATATATTTTTACTTGGACGGATTAATTGTTCACCACGAAACTAGTAATATGCGCTAACAAAGTAAATAGGTTCAATTTTGATTTCACAGGGACTTTAAAGTGGATGCCTCTTTAACCTAAATCTAAATGAATTTTCATGACTTTTAATTTGTTTTTGTGATTTGCATTTTGGGTTATTAATCAGTTAAAATCAGTACTACAAAAGCTTTTGTTCAGAAACAACTTTTGGTTACTTCTATTTTATTTAAACAAAGTTACAAAATTATTAATTCACAAATATAAAAAATGTAAAAACAAATTCTCTTTGCAAGTAGCATGTAAACAAAAAATGTTTCTCTTCTTTAGTGCACTTCTATTCAGGATGTTTTTCTTAAATAAACAAAGTCACAAGTTCTCCGTTTCTGATTGTGCTGCTGTAGACTAGAAATGCGCGGCCGCGCGTGCCTGACTGGTGGTGGTCCTGGAGCGCGCTAACTAGTGGTGAGTCACGTGACGGTACAACACAGGAGAGGGGGACGAGAGCAGCACTAGGATTACAGAGAGCTTGCTCTGCTCTGTGACAGCAGCAGCATTTTGACAAACACGGTCAGGTCGCAAAACGAGAGAAACTGAAACTTAAGTATCGATATTTTCGCGTTGGTATCGATCAATACCGATACCAACGTTGGTATCGATATTATCGATATTAGTATCGATCTGCCCACCTCTACTGAACAAATATTTCAATGGTAGTGCAATACATTTAAAAATATGCACGTATGCATAAAATTATATTATTATATACAAGAATTGTTATGATGTCAGTCCAGACTGGTTTAGATCCGGTGGACCAACACAGTCATTGTGTTCCTGAGCAAAACTGGTCCATCATCATCACTCCCGCTTCCCACGCTGGATCTGATCCCAGCATGTAAAAGGTCGGAAACCTCAGTATTTCAAGTAGGGATATCCCACATCTGACAGTAGATGAGAAGCAGCATAGGCCCTGTGTGTGTGTGTGTGTGTGTGTGTGTGTGTGTTCAGCACTCCCAGAAAATGAGCCATCCATCATGGTACTAATGCTTGACAGGAAAATCAATTAACAACCCAATTAAAGTCTGTTGGTTGTGTGTGAGCGTGTGTGTTTGACTCCAGCAGACTCTGATACAATCCAGTGTATTATTACAGTTACTGTCTGTCATTCGCAAGGCTGACTTTTACAATAACACAAACCTTAAATATCTCCATTTTTGTGTATGCAGGCAGTGCATTGCATTGAATACACATTTTTGCATGTTTTTGGACCTGATTTGCATGCATTTTTCCATCTAATTACCCAATTTTGCATAAATTGATTGAATGAGGTGCCAAAACATTGCAAAAATGATGCATTCAGTGGGCTGGGCACACCTTGTGTTTTTATGTTTAATCCCAATGCACTTGTAAGTGCATTACAGTAAATGTTTTTGTCTCTTTTTTTTTTTTTTTGTCTAAAATGCTTTTAAGTGAACTCATGCCTGAACAGATGCCTATACTATGTGCCGATGTCTTTCCGTGATGAGACGTTTGCCCGTCCATGATCTCCCCGGAGCTTCACACACATTAACACACGGACGGTCAGCAGGAACAGCTGGGTCTCGCTGCGAGGTCATGAGAGTCAGGCTCATATTAACACACTGTGACAGTCTTTCACAACTCGACGTCTGGAGCCGATCTCCTCACTGTGAGGATGATGATGATGATGATGACCTCACGGGGGTAACTGAACCTGTCGGAGTTCAACCGGAAGTCTATTTAGAGAGATGCATCAATATAAATCCAACAGCTAAAATTGTTGCTGCATACCCCTCTGAAACTGGGTAGTTGCGCTCCTGGTAAAACCGCAAAAAAAAAATAATCATGAAGCACATACAGACCAGAACCGGAAGTGATGAGACCTGATTTATAGAATGCGGAAGTAAGTTTATACCAGTGTACAAAAAATTAGTTACTGTAATTTCATTTCTTTTCCCTTGAAAATGTAAAGTAAGGGATTACTCTTCATTTATCTGTAATTTAATTACAGTTACTTCTGATGTAATTGAGGTAAATACTGTGTGTAGATCAATCCGATCTCACAGCGATTCGTATGCATTTTATGAGGTGTCTAAATATTAATTCATAAATTCGTATGAATTATTGTAAAATATGTATGGAAAAAGTGTTAAATGTCATGAGATCAGACACAAAAAAATAGTGGGTTTAACATCAAAATATGCTGTCTGATGTTAAAAAGTATGTTTTTATAATGTAACCTTCTCCACCTTGTTCAGTTTAAGGATAATTCATGCAATTTTAGAGTTTGAAAGAATTGAAACAGATTCATGTCTATCCTTGTATTATTCAGCTGGTTGAGATTGATATGGGATTTTGAAAGTAATTAAAAGTAATTAAATACTTTTTAGAGAGAGTAATTAGTACAGTAATCTAATTACATTGTTGAAGAGGTAATTAGTAACTAGTAATTAATTACTTTTTTAGAGTAACTTACCCAACACTGGTTTATACATTGGTGCATCTCTACTATTTATCAACACCTTTTCCATAAATCGCATGCAGACGTTCTTTATCGAGGGAACTAGATTGATATATAGTTAGTGTAGTAGCCTAGAAACACCATGACAGGAAACTGAAGGTGACAGGATGTGATGTCAGACTCGCTCAGCATCATGGGTAACACTGACCATTAATATGGCAGCTGCAGCGTTTCTCTACTCCTCTCGCGCTACAAATTTGACAACGTCTCTCAATGTTTTTGACAAGACTTCAGATTGTGCTCACTCTGAGAGACGGATCCGTCAGTCAGACTGATATGCAGAAGTGATGCAACACGCAAACCACTAATGGCCTTTAAAACACAAGTTGTTCTGGGATGCAGACGCCGATCCATGCACTGGTTTCTGTTAAACATTGACATTTCCAGTAACAAGCTACTTTTCCCAACTAGTGTCACATCACTGTTAGTGAAAGTGTAGCATCTACACTCTTAGAAGAAATGGTTCTATTTAGAACCAGAAATGGTTCCATCCCCCGCTTCATATATGGAACTCCAAAATGGTTCTATATAGAACCTTTTTTTTTTGGTAAAAGGTTCTATTGGCCAAGTATGGAACCCCAGGGTTCTATATAGAACCCAGAGGAACCCTTTTTTTAATAGTGTATAGAACCTTTTAGGGGTTCCAAATACGTAGCGCTTTTCTTCTAAGAGTGTACATTAATTCAATACTTAAACAAGCACATATTTTTGCCATGAAACCGTGCTCTGTAAGTGTTAGTGGTGCTTTCGTGCTGTTAACCTGTGCCGTGTGTGAAACAATGCGGTGTCAGAATGGTGTGTGAGAGCTCAGCAACCGACAGCCAATCACACGTCTCGTACATTGCGTACTATGTGTGAATACTGCAGTCTGGTAATATTTCCATAAGCAAACACTGTAAAATAAAGGAATAGCTGACACTTGTTGTTTAATAGTAAAATAAAGGGATAGCTCATATTTAACATGTCTCATTCAAAATAAACGAATCTTTTTTTCCGAGTCATTTCGTTCGTTTAACCAAATGACTCGAAAAAAGATTCGTTCATTTTGATGAACGAGATCAATAACGAACGCACATCACCGAACAGAGCAAGGCGAGCATTTGTGCTTATAAAACTTCAACTTTTTAATTTATTTTTTAATTTTGTCATTTTTATTTTTTCCCACTTGATAAGACCCTTATTCATCGTCTGGTGTCGTTTAAAGCCCTTTGAAGCTGCACTGAAACTCTCATTTGGACCTTGAAGCGTTTGGACCCCATTGAAGTCCATTATATGGAGGATGTTTTCATCAAAAACCTTCATTTCTTATCGACTGAAGAAAGAAAGACGTGGACATCTTGGATGACATGGGGGTGAGTAAATTATCAGTAAAGGTTTTTTTAAAAGTGAACTACTCCTTTAAGAACAGAGTTCAAATGATCCATATTAACAATTCAGAGAATGAATGTCTTCACTGATACAGTCTCCTGATATCCTTCTAGACGTCTCTTCTGCCAAGTCATTAAGATCCCCATCGTGTGTGTGTGTGTGTGTGATGATCAGATGTGATCTGAGCTGAGCTGAGCTGGCCGTTTCTGCCAACAGCACATCAATAATGTGGGAATTAATGTCACAGGTCGTTGTTGAACTGAAAGCACGCTCGCCTTACACACCACAATACTTTCCATCCACACACTCGTTTTTCACCCCGCCAGTTTTATTTGAGCTGGAAGCGTGTAAAGCATCCCAATATAGGAACAAACATGACATTTAAAACACAAACACAGAAATATGGACTGTAATACAACGCAAACATGTCATCAAGAAATGGATGTGGGAACCAGATGATATGAAAGAAGTTTATAGAAGAATGAAGACTGTTGCTTACAGCCACGAGCCTTGCAAATAATTAAGCCTAAATGAGTTCATGTTGTTTACAATTAAAGTATTATCAATCAAATCTATACGTGACATTTCAAATGTATAGAGACATGTTTAGATATCCCGTATGTTGCATGTGTAGTGCTAGAATAATGTCTCTTATAGAAGTTATCCTGATTTGTTTGAATTCATTCAAATTTGGATTGGGCATCCTAAGCAAACTCTGTTCAGATTGAAAAATGTGTTTTGAGTGTTTTATTATTGGGTTGATCTGGTGTTTTGTGAGTGTGTTAAGAGCTTGTAGACTGTGTGTGATCTGCAGCGGTTCAGGAGGCTCGGGGTCTTCTGTCGCTCCGGGGCACAAGCACAACTTTCACCCTCACATATGGAGACCGTTTATGTTGCATTTATGTGTTTATTTTGCTCTTTGACCTCGCAGATGAGAGAGAAATCGCATCATAAATCCTACTGTATCATATTTGATATGCTAAACTGCTGATGAAGCTGATCTACTGCATATGACTGAGCTCAGACTGGAGAACAAACGTCCTTCAGCTCGTGTCAGATCTGCAAGTACACATGAGAATAACGTTGATATTGTTAGTAATATTTCATACTGGACTGAAGCACAAATATGATCATCAGGCTTTTGAGGAAGGTTTATTAGTTCATCTGTCAATCATCATTTGCATTGCATTATGTTTTAAGCTTTGATCATAAAACTAAGCATTGAAAATAAATATCAGATATAGAGCGATAACTGATAGACAGAAAGAAAGTTCATACAAGTTTTGGATGTATTTATTTAATGGAAACAGAGATGATGTGCATTTCTTAGTTGATTTATTGCGGAAACGCTGTGTTCCCTGTTTGCTTTATTATCATCATTAACACTAAAGGCACACTCACTCGTCTCGTTGTCTGTTATCAGGGAGAATAAAGTGATGCTCATGAAGGAGTGTCCACAGCGCAGGAGAGCCGGACGCTGATGAGAACGCTGTCGTCATGGAGACCGCGGTGCTGATGCTGGAGTTCAGGTGAGAGCGGTGTGATGCTGGTCATGTCTCGGCTGATTGGACGATCACACATGATCTCAGCTAATGGAGTGTGTAAATTGAGTTTCTGGATTGAATACTTTTGAGTTGTTTGGCATTATTACTAATATGACACAAATTAAATTTGATCAGTTTTATATACTTTTTATATCTAACATACAAATATATAAGTGTTTTGTTAGGTTATTTTAATTAAATCAATTACTTTTAATTCAATGAAAAAAAATGTTTGAACACACACATTTATTCATTCATTCATTTGTTTATATTATCTTTTATTTTTTTTATAAATAAATATAAATGAATATTATTAGTTAATGAAATGCATATAATTTATTAAATTTAATTATTAATTAGTTTTTTAATTCATTACTTATTTTTAATAAATTAGTATTAATGTAAAACAAAACAAAACAGCATGTTTTTATTGATACAACGCACAGTACGAGAACACGGCGAAGCTGCCAGTAATTAATAACCGCAGTGTGTTTTCTAAGTCCAGCATTTGGATTGGGTCTTTGGGGTTCTGGTGCCGGACAGTACTAACAAAGTGCTGTTAGTCATTTTATATGTGGCCTTGAGCATTTGTGTTCACTTGTTCAGTCACTCAGTGTGACAAAAAATTACATCCTGAGAAAAGTGGATTTCTGGAGGTGAAACCCTATTGACTCCCATTCATTCTGCACTCGACCGCGAGCGCCCCCGTATGGACAAAGACGTGTTACTGCAGCCAGTCCAGAAACCGGAAGTCCCGCACGTCGCATATTGAGGAAATGTCCCGCATTTTCATCAGTCTGTTAGATTTTAATTATCCTAAAGGCGCACATTTTCTCTCAATGAATGAGGATAACTTAACTGAGGCTAATGTCTGTCATTGTTTATAGACTTAAGTTATAATCGTAAAGTTACGCCGTCATGCCTGCGTGTTTTGTACCAGACTGTACACACATGAGTAGCGGATCTTGCTCGTTGTTTCGCTTCTCGGGAGATGTAGTTCATTGAGCGATTTTCACATTAGACTAAAAGTTACTCTTCTCTTTTATGACAAACTGCGACGTTTTTGACTTTCATAATTATCTTTTAAATAGACAAACATCATAAGTGTAATTCAGGGCATAGTTCAGACGGAATAAAAAGATAAGTTGTCCCTCGCCATTGACTACCACACATTTTCCGAAATAAGGTCCGAGGGGCGGGACTTAGGCTCTCTATAGGTTGTGACAGCTGTCAATCAAAATGTGGAGCGGTGATTCGTTCCATGTGTTCCCTGTCAGAAAACAAATGGATAATTCGGTCAATTAAAATTTTAATCTAACAGAATTTAATTGTTGTTTTACCTTTTGCCTGTTGTGGTTGTTTTAACTCGTATCCTTTCTAAAATACGAACGGTTTTGGTTTTTAATATATTCTTAATACATATAATAAGACTGTCTAATTTCATGTTGTTTTGTATTTATTTGTTCATTGTTTATTTTTGTCGTGTTTTAGTTGAACTTGGTCAGAACTGTTTCTAAAATAGTAGCCTAATCGTGATGCCTGCTGCCTTTGGGCTCAGTGATGTTGAATTTAAATGCCATGTAAAATAAAGATTTTTTTTTCTGGAAGGGACTCAAGAACAAAGCATTTTTATCAGCTGAAAGGCAGATTACAAATTTGTATATATATATATATATATATATATATATAGTTAGATAAACATTATTTAACAGTTTCAGGGTATGTTTTAACATGTCTCACATTGTCCCACACAAACTTACAAAAATTTGGTTTGTTTGATGGTGGTCACCTGACGCGTTACTGTCCGCATGGTAATAGAGATTTTGTTTACATTTTTTGCCGCTTCAGCCAGAAAGACTGAGAAAAAATGAAAACACGTTATATTTATTTTTAAAAACCTAAAAGATTCGGGGCTTTTGACAAAACATTCGGGGCTCGCTCCCCCTATGAACGGTTTTAAGCGACGTGGTAGTGGACGTTTGCATTTTTAGAGACGGCCACTAGATGTCACTGCTCTTTAAGTTATAAACCCGAAGATACAGTTCATGAACATTTTAGAATTATTTTTATGAGACTAATGATGAGCACCGAAAAGCTAAGGAGATGTTTTTAATTTATTTAAGTATCTGATTTTTATAAACAAACTCTGTTTGACACTATTGAACACCTGCAGCCTGCAATTCTGTCGTAATTTCGCTTCTTGTTTAAGAACAGGTCATTGTGTGTTTCATAATTACATTTAGTAATATATATATATATATATATTATATATTATATTAAAAATAGGATCTATTCTACCTTATTTTCAGTAAAGCTGGATTAAGTTAACAGCTCACACGGCGAGTCTCATTACTGTAATGTGCTTTTATCCATCATCATCGTATAATGATTCATTGTAAACACATTTTGAAACTGTATAAGGAGAATGTTTTAAGGCTAGTTTTTTCATACTTGGTTGTTGGTTTTCGAGAGCCTTGCAAGTCTTGTTTGGGTTTGATCTTTGAGCAAATCCTGTTCTTAGGATGAAATGATGAATGAATAAAATGTGTTGTAAGCATGAGCATATAATGATGTGTGTGTGTGTGTGTGTGTGTGTGTGTGTGTTTG